>SKCR01044922.1:0-47537 GCA_019454045.1 Zanthoxylum bungeanum | reverse complement strand
CTGAAATTGTTTTACAAAATGAAAAATGGGTCAAGTTTTTTTGTACATTTGATTTTTATTTTTGTTAGTTGTGTAGTTTTTTAGACTAATTTCCAGAAGGGAAGAGTAAATGAATATGTATTAAATATTTTATTTTGTTTTAGAAACTAAAAGTATGTATATTAATGTTGGAAAGCGGTCGCGAGTGCGCAGCGAAAAATTGAAATTATTATGTCGTTTTCCCTTTGCCCAATGCCCATTTGTTTTGATTATTCTACAAGTCTAGGCATGTTACTATATATTCTAAGCATAAAACTCATAATACATGCAAAGAACGTAAACATAAACATGCTAACTATCATAAGAACTCTAATTAAAATAAAGAAATAAAAAGACTTACTTGAACCGTAGACTCCTCCAGTCCTCCCTCCAATCTACAAGTTTTTTTCGAACTCAGCAAGCTCTTCCACGTTCCAAAGAGCCACTCAAGTGTGTGGCCTCCAAAGATACACACACCAAAGCCAAAACTCAACGGTAAAACTATGCCTTGAGTGCACGAGTATTTTGCCCTTGGTGCTAGCCTAGGCAAATACCTCAAAACTTTTAACTCGAGGTTCCTCTAGTCAATTAGACTTAAGGATCCTCAAAATCAGTGGCTTACTCTTAAACTTTAGAGTTTCTCACTTATATAAACCCAATATATGAAAGGTTTTGGTGTAAAAATTTGTGAAGAATTTATTGGGTTTATATAGTGCTCCAAAGATAAAAAAAATTAATTAAGAATCCGATGTGGGATAAAAATCAATTTAATCTTAGTCATTGGATCTTAATTTAGTGGTTTAATGAGATTATAAAACCATAATAAGAGTTTGGGCCGAATTGGAATTCAAAACAAATAACAAAAATAAATTAAAAAAATTTACTATTCACACTGTACTATTCAAGCATTACTATTCATATGAATAGTAATTTTTTTTTTTTGTCTATTTATTCCAATTCCCAAAGTTCATCTATCGTCATTTACCAATCCCTAAGCCACTATGGAACCTCATAAATGATCTGTTCAATAATTAAACATATTGAACCATTTATGAACAATTCCTACAGCAATCATATATGATGTTAAATATGTATTGTGCACTGTTAACCATTGATTTCGAATTTGTTGTGTGTGACCTTTTGGGTTCCCCTCAAGTTTGACATGAAATAAATCGTGATAATTTAATCGAACATAAATTATCCTCCGATCAGATGGTCGTTCGATTTCAATGACCAAGGTTGACATCTAGCAACATGTCAATGCCCCAAAATGAAAATGAAAGATATATATATATATATATATATATATATATATATATATATATATATATATATATATATATATATATATATAATATATATATATATATATATATATATATATATATATATATATATATATATATATATACTCATTCTGTATGCGATTTACATATGATACGGTCTATCGCTCACTGTATCCCCACTTATGACCTATGGTACATAAAATGTCTACCAATATGGTCAAAGGTATGATGTTGATAGTGTCATGAATCGTGATAACCCAAGAATCTCACATGATTCTTCCGCTGTGGCCACAGTCTCAAGCACTGATCACACATATCAACCCGCGAACTGAAATACTACTCTTGTAAGAAAATATTATCTGAGAGAGTGGCGATTCTATGTTGTATCTTTACAAACTTCATGTGTTTCAACAAATGACCCAATCATACCCTTATGATCAGATCTTTTGAACCGGGGAAGGAGAATGTCAAAGTTATTTGATCAACACATAAGATTGTAAATACCTCAAGTCTAAAGGCTAGTCATATAATCGATACATGAAAGTTCTCACAGACACATGGGATAAACACTCTATATGAAAACTTTCGGCGGTAAGTTCGATGGACACGAGCAACTCATGCATCCATGTGATACACCAAGCAGACGGATCTCTGCTAGTAGCCTATGAGATCAGCTACCCTACTTAAGGGCGGATCATATCATCATGCTAGTCTCTCCGCTTTGTGAACGCCTAGATTATTCACAAAACTATGACTATGAACATTTAAGAGTAATGATTCTCATAAGGCGTGGAAGCCATCATCTTATTACTCCAATGGCTTTATTATAGTGTTGATGATTCATATAAGTTATGTAAGACACATATAATAAAGATTGTCATTTTATTAATTAATGAAAATATTACAAATACATGTCCATATAGCTCATCCACAAGTTGGGTATATGGCATATCCCTAACAATTAATTGGCGCATTCTCTTAGGGATTGTTCGGTATTGTTTATCAATCGGTGTTTTCATGAAATAAAAATGAGAATGAAAATAATATTTTTAAATTTTGAGAATATGTTGGGTATGATTTTCAAAACAATAATTTCAAATATGTTGAAGTTTCTTTACAAAAAATTAATATCATGTAATAGTTAATATTTTTCATTATTTAATTAGTTTCATACTTTTTAATTTTAAAATGAATTTAATAATCCAGTTTAATAATTTTTTAAAAAAATATTAAACTATACAAAATATTATTTAATATATAGGAAAAAATATATTTTAACTAAAAAAAGTTAGATTAATATGGCATATTAAAACATGGAATTTACTTCTCCCCCTCTTTGCCACTCACTCCTCTTTGTCCCCTTGTAAGTTTACCACAATGTCATTTCCTTCGTGTGAAATGACTTCCCATCAATTATTATACATGACAAAATTTATATATTTATATGTATTAATTTAAAAATAATTATATACTAATTATAATTCATTTAACCATTTTATTAATTTTTTATTTTATAATTTTTTTATTTTTGTTAATAAATATTACAGATTTAGTATTTATTCATTTAATTTTTTAATTCATTTTTAATTAATTAATACTAATGTCTAAAAAAATATAATTCAACCAAATAAAATATATTTATAAAATAATTTTTTTGATAGTCTATTTGTTTAATAAATCTAATATATTATTAAAAAAATATTTTAAAAAAATATTTTATTAAAAGTAGTGTTGATTCTGATTCTGATTCTAATTTATATATTCTTTATTAAAAGTTGTTTGTCTATTTAATTTCGTAAATGGAAATAAATTTTAAAAATTATAAAATAAAATATTCTTTATTCTTTAAAGAATATAAATTTAAAAAAATCTAATATATTACTTATTCTTTAAAAAATTATATTTAAAAAAATTATAAAATAAAAAATAAAAAATTAATTAATAAAATAAAATAAATATATATGATATATATATATATATATATATTATATATATATATATATATATATATATATATATATCAATATA
Organism: Zanthoxylum bungeanum; assembly: GCA_019454045.1. Lineage (NCBI taxonomy): Eukaryota > Viridiplantae > Streptophyta > Magnoliopsida > Sapindales > Rutaceae > Zanthoxylum > Zanthoxylum bungeanum. Next base: position 44,205 of record SKCR01044922.1, on the reverse strand, counting down.
TAAAAAATGGGATATATTTGGTTATTGAGAAATTGAATTTTAGAGAAATGGCATTTAAGGAATTTCAGGGGAGACAAAAAAGAGGGGCATGACAGGGAGGGGGAAGATAAGTGCTCTTAAAACATTTACATGCATCAGTTATATAACATACAATAAGGGTGTAGGAAATATTTAAAATTATATCGTGGGGCCTACATCAGCTGTAAGAATAATTATTAGGGGAAATTTATAAAACTAACCTGAAAAGATGCTCAATCACTAAAATGAGCTATAATATTTGTTATTGGTGTAAAATTCGGAGATCCGAATCTCCAAAGTTTTTAATTTTATTTTTATTTTTCTCTGAAGTTTTGATTCGGATCTCCAAAGTTTGAAAAAATATCTATAAAATCGGACATTCTCCGTTTATTCTCACTATAAAATTTAGCATGTTATGGTGATGCGATATTGATTTTATATATGAATGAAATAATTAACGATTTTCATTGATACATAATTTTTTTACATATGAGTTCAAAAACATCAATTTCTAATACATTAAATCCGTTTACATGAGTTGAAATTATTGTTGACTTGGATTTTGGTTAAAATTAGTGTAGACAACAGAACCTGGGCGACGCTGTTCTAGGCTCGCGGCCTAGTTGGGAAGTACGAAATAACATGGAGTCGCGTGAATGGTGTCTCATGGGCGTGGGTTTGGCTTGGCTTGGTGGGCTTGGGTATTTTGGGTTTGGTAAGTGGTTTGTGGGGTTTTGGGCCTAAGATAAGCTTTGAAACGGAAGTCCAACAAGCAACCGAAGCTCAAACAACGAGATTAAATCCATCAAAAATTCTATTTTCCAACTTTACCCTTCCAACGTCCGTTTCCATACGAGACTCATCATTGGGCTAATGTGTAAAAATACAACGCCTATAGTCGCCCCCACTTTGATGAGACTTGTGCAGTGTGTGACAATGACAATCCTATCAAAGTACGTGCAATGCATTTTTACTTACCTGGCTCGCCAGCTGTCACCTGGTCTGCCTGCTGTGCTGAGTTGATAATGCTAAACCCCGTACCTAGGGCGTCGCGGTTGTGTCTCCGTACCTAGAGTGTCGCAGTGATGATGCTGGTTTTCTGGATGCTAACCCCGTACCTAGGGTGTCGCAGTGACGTCTCCGTACCTAGAGAGTCACAAAATGTCTGGATGCTAACCCCGTACTTAGGGTGTCACAGTGACGCCTCCATACCTAGAGTGCCACAAATATCTAAATGTTAACCCCGTACATAGGGTGTCGCGGTGACGTCTCCGTACCTAGAGAGCCACAAATGTCTGAGTGATAACCCTGTACCTAGGGTGTCGCAGTGACACCTCCGTACCTAGAGTGCCACAAATGTCTGAGTGCTAACCCCGTACCTAGGGTTTCGCGGTGACGTCTCCGTACCTAGAGAGCCACAAATGTCTGAGTGCTAACCCCGTACCTAGGGTGTCGCGGTGACGTCTTCGTACCTAGAGAGCCACAAATGTCTGAGTGCTAACCACGTACCTAGGGTGTCACGGTGACACCTCCGTACCTAGAGTGCCACAAATGTCTGAGTGCTAACCCCGTACCTAGGGTGTCGCGGTGACGTCTCCGTACATAGAGAGCCACAATGTCTGAGTGCTAACCTCGTACCTAGAGTGTCGCGGTGACGCCTCCGTACCTAGAGTGCCACAAATGTCTGAGTGCTAATCCCGTACCTAGGGTGTCGCGGTGACGCCTCCGTACCTAGAGTGCCACAAATGTCTGAGTGCTAACCCCGTAACTAGGGTGTCGCGGTGACGTCTCCATACCTAGAGAGCCACAAATGTCTGAGTGCTAACCCCGTACCTAGGGTGTCGCAGTGTGATATATCCATACCCGGAGTGCCATACCTGGCTGATCTGATATCTTCATACCCGGAGTGTCGTATCTGGCTGATCTGATATCTCCATACCCGGAGTGCCGTATCTGGCTGAACTGATATCTCCATACCCGGAGTGCTGTACCTGGTTGACTGATATCTCCATACCCGGGGTGCCGTACCTAGCTGAACTGATATCTCCATACCTGGAGTGACGTGTCTGGCTGATCTGATATCTCCATACCCTGAGTGTCGTCCCTGGCAGAAACTGATTTGAACCAATGTAGGCCTCGGCCCCAGGATGCCATGCCCGGCAGATCTGATGCTGAACCTAATGTGGGCCTCGCCCCCTGAATGCCATACCCGGCAAGTCTGTTACTGATGTTGATCTAATGTTGGCCTCGCCCCCAGGATGCCATACCTGGTGGAACTGATACTGAACCTAACGTGGGCATCGCCCCCTGAATGCCATACCCAGCAAGTCTACTATTGATGTCGATTCTCTATTTTGCACACTGTAGTGCCTCTCTTCGAGATAATCTTGATAGCTAAACATATTTTTGTCCTCAACGGATGCTTCACGTCAAAGCCAAAAAATCTTCAAAGTACTTGACATACTCAAACCCAATCCTCTGAATGGGTGATCTGAACTAGACTCCTAGTGTGTGTGTGTGTGTGCTAAGGCTCCTTCGCAGCTTATTCCTAAAGTCAGTTAACTCGATGATTTCGCTTCGGAGAATCGGATCAGTGGGTCTAACCAACCTAGATGTCTGGGTCACATTCTGTGATTATTGTAGCATAATCAACATGATATGGTCTTCTTTTATTGCATTGTCTCTTTGTTTTCATCTTGGACTTTCATTTTTTTCTTTTTCTTTTTCTTTTTTCTTTCTTTCCTCTTTTTTCTTTTCTTGACACACCTACCCTTTAAGGTAGCATTTCTCCTCATGGTGGTCCTAATAATCGCCCATGCGTAGCTTCACGCTTATTGGTTATAGGCGGTCTATTCTTTTCTTTTCATTGCAGAGACTTTTCTTTCTTTATTTTCCAACCATATCATGTATCGTAGCAAAAGCAAATCCGTGTGGACATCCAGGCAAACGGTCATTCACCGATCCACCATCGCTTCAACTAGTCATCTCATCAACCGCTCAGACTTCTACTGTTGAGATACCTTTATCAAGTGCTTCATGAGTCCAACCGAGATCAATCCATTCAGAATATCGGATAAGGGCGCGTCTCGCGCTTCTCGCTTCTAAGGCTTCTCCCTACAGCACACAATGTCATCACTGGACATATGTTTAACCATCAAAGACTTCTCTTTTTTTTTTCTCACTCACTCTAAGGAATTCTTCCTCTTTACTGCTGACCATGTGGGCTTCGTCCCCGGGATCCATACCCGAAATTCAAACTCAAAATGGGCCTTAACCCTCAGATTACCATCTGAATCTTAACACCGATGTGGACCTCAGCCCTAGGATTTCTTCCCAAATTCAATACAGTGCTTTCGCTGTTTCTGATTAGCTTGTCTTTGCCGCTTTCTCTTTTATTCTTCGATACCTGTGAATATAAAACAAAAACACAAAACACGCAAAAAAAAGGAATGCAATAATGGGTTATATGTGTGTATGCATGCATGAGTTCTCTTTATCCCGTTGGGTTAGGTCTTCTGCGGGTGACTATTCAGTCTTCTGTCCCTCAGTCAAAATGCAACTTCAATATGTCAACATTGATCGGCTCGGTGAACTCATTCCCTTCCAAGTTCGACGGTCTCACTGCTCCATTTCCCATTACCTTCTGAGAAATGTATGGTTCTTCCCAATTCGGTCTGAACTTCCCTCTTGGGTCTGTCGTCGACGGCTTTGACTACTTAAGTACCACATCACCTTTCTTGATTTTGGTAGGACGCACCTTCTTATTAAATTCTCGGGCCAACCTCTTCTGATATATATGCATGTGATGCAATGACTTCATCCTCTTCTCATCCATCAATGCTAACTGCTCAAACCTCTGCGAGGTTCATTCTCGTTCAGGCAATTCTGCTTCTGCTAACACCCGCATGGACTGTATCTCAACTTCCACCGGCAGTACCGCTTCCATTCTATAGACTAAAGAGTAAGGCTTAGCTCCGGTCGCCGTCCTCACAGATGTTCTGTACCCCCACAGGGCATACAGCAGCTTATCATCCCAGTCTTTGTAATTCTCCGTCATCTTCGCCAGAATCGTCTTTATTGTCTTGTTGGCTGCCTCAACTGCTCCATTAGCATGCGGCCTGTATGGTGAAGACTTATGACCTATCTCATACCTCTGTAACATCATCTTGGTCTCTCCCTGAAACTGGACTCCATTGTCCGTAACCACGTGATGCGGCATACCGTACCGACATATGAGATTTTGGGCTATGAACTTAGCCATCTGTTTTGCCGTGACATTGCAGAATGACTCGGCTTCTACCCATTTCGAGCAGTAGTCCACTGCTACCACTATAAAGCGATGTCTGTTTGATGCATTTGGCCGAATATCTCAAATCATATCAATTCCCCATGCTGAGAAAGGCCATGGTTCTGAAAACCCGTGCAATTCTGTATGCGGCAAATGATTCAAATTCTCATGCGCTTGACAATCATGACAGTGCTTTACCAGCTTCACGCAGTCGACTTCCATGGTTGACCAGTAAAAGCCTTGCCTCACAATCTTGCGGGACAAGTTCAATCCGTTCATATGCGGTCCACAGACACCAGCATGCACTTCATCCATTATCTTCTGAGCTTCTTCATTTCTCAAACATTTCAGCTGAACACCATTCGCTTGCCTCTTGTAGAGTTCTCCATTCAGACTCACATATTGAGTAGCCAACTTCTGAATGACGATTCTGTTTTTCTATTAGCTTCCTCTGGGAGTTCCCTATGCTCCAGATACCTCTGAATATCATGATACCAAGGTTTTCCGTTGACCGGCGTAAACACACACGTATAACGCAAGCGCACGTATCGTTCAAGTAGTATAAAAATATCGATCCCACGAGGACTTAATTCCTACTATTGTTATTAATTATTGAATCTATTTATTTACAGATATCTAATTAAATGAAGAAGAGAATGATTGTTTGATTGGTTGAAAGTGGTTTTACAATAAATAAATAAATAAAAAGACAAAGAAAATACTAAGGAAAATAACAAAAGACACAAAGATCTAGGGTTGTGAATCATTCTAATATATTTTTAAAAGATGAAGTGATTATTTTATGTTTGTGTAATAAATCAGTTTACTAACCTGGAACACTAAATTATGCAAAAGCATCTGTCGATGGTCAGACGCAAATACCCAGTTTAAAACCAATTGAACCATATGTCTATGTCAACCAAATTATCTGGATTCATTAAGTTTAAGTTCCAATTATGGCTACCCCCGCCTGACAGGTATATGTCTATCCTGTAAGGAAATCTATTAAAGGGTTATCTATCCTCAAGGAAGATCGTGGGCTATTAAGTCTAAGGCTGAAACCTAAAATCCCTATGTCTAGTTCATTTTAGATTTACCACATCAATCTTATTGGTGATCAGACAACAAGAAGCATTAAGCTTAAGACTTAATAAGTAAACCTTTAAATTACCCAAACTATAAAATAACCCCTTATAAACCGGTGATATTAGAATTCATCACAACCCCAGATAACTAACACATAACTAGGGCTAGTAAAAACTTAAAAATAAAAGACATAAAATAAAAATGCTGAAAAGTAAAAGACATAAAGTAAAAGCTGAAAAGTAAATGCTGAAAGTAAATTGCTGAAAGTAAATTGCTGAAAAGTAAATTGCTGAAAATTAAAGAAAGAAAAGTACTGTGCATAAAAGTAAATTGCGGAAAGTAAAAACTGAAAAGTAAAGAAAAGAAAGTGCGAAAGCGGAAATTAATTACTAAAAGCTATAAATAAACAAACAAGATACAATCTTCTTAGTATTCTTAAGGAATTCTTCTTAGTATTTTCTCTTTCAAAGTTGTAGATCTTTGAGTCTTCTTTAATCTGGAACTTGAATCAGCTCAATCCGATATCGGAGTAAAAAGTTATGCCCAAAATACGACAGATGCGCAAAACTGGAATTTCCAAAACTGCACTTCGTCAAAAACACCCTTTCAAGTTTCCAATCTCCAAAATTAATATATCAAGTCCAATAATTGCCCTTATTTGATCCACATTTCATCCTAAATGATTTCATTGAGACCCGATATTATTTTATCTGCAAAATAAACTAAAACACATCAAAAAGTTCATCAAACCCGAGAAACTAAACAAAATATTAAGTTAAAGGGGCGGTAAATATGATATATTTTCCGCTCATCACACCCCCAAACCTAAATTTTGCTAGTCCTCGAGCAAAACAACAAAATAAAAATAAAATTAAACTAAGCCACTTTCGTAGAGATCACGGTTGCATTTAGCATATGCAACAAGCCTTTAAACCCCTAGGTGTCCCTAGTGGACGAGTTATAGTCTCGTGAGGGCTTACAGCAACGATACCCACAAACGTTTTACAAAAGTAAAAAGATAATAAAACTAATGCACACAAAAGCAAAAAGACAAGAGAAAAGAGAATAAAGAAGTTAGTGACTAATCAAGTGAAACTTTTACTCCAAGTTACTAGTTGTTTTGTTTCATTCTAAATTACCGAATAAGTAAATTCTCCGATTATTTTTACCATTCTCCATATACACAGCCAACAAAATATTAATCAACTCATTTGTGCCCACAACAGTCATAAGTGCAGTTGATAAGAGAGTAATATTTTTGTCCTAAAGTTTTATCAGAATTCACACATTTTTGCAGCAATGGAATAATTTTTTTTTTCATTTTTCTGATTTTTTTTCTTTGATTTTTTTTCTATTTTTTATTTATAACTATACCTTCCATCTATGTAACGAGTGTTAGGTCGGTGGCTCCCAAACCAGTTGGCTTTAGGGCACCAGGTGTTAAGACACCCCTACGGACTTAATTACTCAGACTTCAGATATATATATTTTTGCAGAATCTTTGATCCATGTAGCGAGTGTTGGGCCAGTGACTCCCAAACCAGTTGGTTTTAGGGCACTAGGTGTTAAAACACCCTTACAGACTTAATAACTCGGATCTCAGACGTTTTTTTTTTTTTTTTTTTTTTTTTTTTTACTCCATTGCTTTTTGAGATGTTTCCTCCAATTAAACTAGAGCACTGAATATTACAAACTTTTCAATTTTAGCTCATGTCCGTATGTTACTATATATGTTGATAATATCTGCTAACTGAACATATGAAGATTCATTTTAGTCCGTTTTAAGGAGAATTCACAAATTAAATAATTCAAAAGGAAATAAACAACAATTAACTTATTTCGAAAATAGGCTTGAGATACGTCTCAGGAGTAGAAACTCTTTACTCAGCTATCTCTTACCAATTTCACATTTTTAGTCAAAACAAAAACACACAAAAAAAAAAAAAAAACAAAATATTTTTGTAATTTTTGAAAATTTTCCAAATTTTTTTTTATTTTTCGAAAAATTTTGGACTAAAAATAAAAATAACACACAAACTAAAAACAAGGTACTGATCAACTAATTCCCTCCCCCAAACCTAAATGAGACATTGTCCCCAATGTCTTAAACAGTAAAAGGAGAGTTAAGAAGGTTGTACCTGGTTAGCTGAAAATCTATAGGAAATTAAAGGTTAAGATCCAGATTAATCCGACGCCTCTTACCACGATCGTCCTCGGACCAATTTATCTTTGAAAGGATAGGGTCAACTTGTGGTTCATAGGCTATGAGTTGGTCTATTAGATCCGGAGCAGTTCTGGCAGTGAAGAGGAGTTCTTTCAAAGGTTTTGACACGAACCCATTTCTTCGAGCATCATCAAGAAACACACAAAGAAAATCATAAAATCCATCAACGTTAAACAGTCCAAGCGGTTTCTGGTGTATGTTCAAGTTCGCCCAAGATAGAACTATAAAAATTTCCTCTAAAGTACCCAAGCCACCTGGCAAAGCGATAAAAGCATCAGCACGGTTAATCATTTCTACCAATCGTTCAGACATACCTGGCACGATCAGTTCTTCTCCGTTTGATGATCCAATAAGATTTGCCTCTGCCAAGGGTTTTGGGATGATTCCCAAAACGTGACTGCCTCCTTCTTGTACAGCCTTTGAAACGATCCCCATAAGTCCAAGATTGCCTCCGCCATATATTAATTGCATATTTCTTGCAGCTAAGACTCGACCCAATTCCTGTGCTGCTTCTATGTATTGTGGCTTAGTACCAACACTACTACCACAAAACACGCAGATGTTTTCAACTCGTCTTCTTGAAGTGGCTTCCATTTTTTTTTTTGTATTTCTTTTTCAACTCTGGATGCCTTCAAATGTGCAATGACTGGCTGAATTTATAGTACCTGAAAAAGGGTGAGTAATAATAGCACTAATATCTTCCAAATGACGATTGTTAGCTAAACAACAAAAGAGATCGTGAAAGGTCAAAAAGTATGGATCATGTCTACGAAAATAAAGATAATTACAATAGAAAAGCGAATCAAAGCAATAATTAAGGCAACGGAATTGAGTACGTAATACGCCACTCGCTTAGTATAAATTCATTAGGATGTGTCTCAAGATTTCATTCCTTATTCAGCCATCGTTAATGAATTGTTTCTCATCTTTGATTGCCAAACACAATTCCTTCTGTCTTAAAATGCTTCGTTTGTGCCTTTCCCTACAAAAATAACACACAAAATTAAAAAGTTCACACAAAATATGAAAACAAATTACAACAAATTGCATGGGTTGCCTCCCTGCTAGCGCTAAATTTTTCGTCTTCAGCCAGACGTGACTGAAATCCATATGTTAAGGAGGTTTCAATGTCGTTTTGGATTTCCGATTAAAGATAATCCCGTGAGCGTTGCTTTTGAATGGTCTCTTCCAACGGAAAAGTGGCAAAAAGAGTTTTTTCTCATTCAGTGCTCGTGCCACCTTTTTACTCTTTGTTGTTCCAGTGATTCCTGCAAAGAAAGAAAGAAAATCAGGAGGTCTCGTATGATGCTTGACTTGGAATGGAAGTTCCATTCTGTCAAGCTTCTGGACGATATTTTTGATTTGTACTCCCCAAAACAGCGATGTTTCTCCTGAATGCTCTGGATCTTTATTAAGGTCAGACATTTGCTCTCTATTTGCTCTGTTTCAGCCAGACGTGACTGAAATCCATATTTTAAGGAGGTTTCAATGTCGTTTTGGATTTCCGATTAAGATAATCCCGTGAGCGTTGCTTTTGAATGGTCTCTTCCAACGGAAAAGTGGCAAAAAGAGTTTTTTCTCATTCAGTGCTCGTGCCACCTTTTTACTCTTTGTTGTTCCAGTGATTCCTGCAAAGAAAGAAAGAAAATCAGGAGGTCTCGTATGATGCTTGACTTGGAATGGAAGTTCCATTCTGTCAAGCTTCTGGACGATATTTTTGATTTGTACTCCCCAAAACAGCGATGTTTCTCCTGAATGCTCTGGATCTTTATTAGGTCAGACATTTGCTCCTCTATTTGCTCTGTTTCTTGCTCCACCTTTTCTTCACAGATGTCTTTTAAAATTTATGTATTTAGTTCTTCATATGTCATCTGTGATATACATGCTTCAAAATTGTCAACCTGAGGATATAAAGAAATGTCAGATTTTAGGTCTTCATCCTCTGATATGACTGGAATGGATGGTTCAGGAAGATTTTCTTCAAACATTTGTGCAATGGAATCTCCAAGATCTTCATTTTGAGGATACAGAATTCCATCCTCAATTTTTGATGCAGTTGGTACAAATATTTCAGCTTCATCCTCGTCAGAATCTGAATAATAGAAATCAAATCGAGACTTTGCCGGTTCGGGTTCCTGAACTGATACCTCTGGTTGTTGATACTGCTCAGCCTCCTTCTCTGCTGAAGTGTCATTGTGAAATGATTGGTATTTGAAGGCTTTATCAGTGTCATCTGAAATTGATTCTTGAGGTATGTAGTTTTGTTTTTTATGTGAATTGTCTCATTTGATCTGTCATTCTCTGAATTGATGCTGATTGTCTCTGAATACTTTCAAATTGATTCTGGTATGTTTCAAGCATTGTATCCAACTTTTCGTCCCGTTTCTGGAACCAATCTTTGAGCATGTCAACCAATGATTCTTCCTCTGATTGTTCTGGTTCTTGATAAAAATCATAGGTGGATGGTGGATAAGATGGAAAACATGATGGTTCTTCGTACCATGAAGGATTTTGATAGCTCTGCCACCCTGGATTGTAGTTGTACTCGCAATAATTACTTGGGTGGTTACCGTCCACATATCTCACATCTCTCCATTGCATTCTGATTAGCAAATGTAGTATTACTTGATTCTGGCATCCAGTGATAATCATTGGGCTGGACAACAGGCCTCAGAAAATCGGACTGTTGCTCCCAGATGTGGGGTGTATCTTCTTGTAAAGCTCTTGATCTTTCAATCTCCCAATAGTGTTCCATTTTTTCAATCACCTGAAAATACAATAAAGAAACAAAAATTACATATAAAGAAAATTAGATACAAGTAAATTAGATAGCTTCAAAATTAATAACTCAAGAAAAATAAGTCCCCGGCAACGGCGCCAAAAACTTGACCGGCGTAACACACACGTATAACGCAAGCGCACGTATCGTTCAAGTAGTATAAAAATATCGATCCCACGAGGACTTAATTCCTACTATTGTTTTATTAATTTGAATCTATTTATTTACAGATATCTAATTAAATGAAGAAGAGAATGATTGTTTGATTGTTGAAAGTGGTTTTTACAAAATAAATAAATAAATAAAAAGACAAAAGAAAATACTAAGGAAAATAACAAAAGACACAAAGATATAGGGTTGGAATCATTCTAATATATTTTTAAAGATGAAGTGATTATTTTATGTTTGTGTAATAAATCAAATTACTAACCTGGAACACTAAATTATGCAAAAGCCTCTGTCGATGGTCAGACGCAAATACCCAGTTTAACCCAATTGAACCATATGTCTATGTCAACCAAATTATCTGGATTCATTAAGTTTAAGTTCCAATTAGGCTACCCCCGCCTGACAGGTATATGTCTATCCTGTAAGGAAATCTATTAAAGGGTTATCTATCCTCAAGGAAGATCGTGGGCTATTAAGTCTAAGGCTGAAACCTAAAATCTCTATGTCTAGTTCATTTTAGATTTACCACATCATCTTATTGGTGATCAGACAACAAGAAGCATTAAGCTTAAGACTTAATAAGTAAACCTTTAAATTACCCAAACTATAAAATAACCCCTTATAAACCGGTGATATTAGAATTCATCACAACCCCAGATAACTAACACATAACTAGGGCTAGTAAAAACTTAAAAATAAAAGACATAAAATAAAAATGCTGAAAGTAAAAGACATAAAGTAAAAGCTGAAAAGTAAATTGCTGAAAAGTAAATGCTGAAAGTAATTGCTGAAAGTAAATTGCTGAAAAGTAAATTGCTGAAAATTAAAGAAAGAAAAGTACTGTGCATAAAAGTAAATTGCGGAAAGTAAAAACTGAAAAGTAAAGAAAAGAAAGTGCGAAAGCGGAAATTAATTACTAAAAGCTATAAATAAACAAACAAGATACAATCTTCTTAGTATTCTTAAGAAATTCCTTAGAAGAAAGTATATATATTTACAAATGAAATGACTTGGTATTTATAGGCAAAATTTTGCCTCCATCAAATCATCCTCCAAATCAATTATTAATTGCTCCACTAATTGCTCCACCAAATCCATTATTAATTGCTCCACTAATCTCTTATCATGTTTGGTGATGATTTGATAATTTTTATTATTTATTTATTAATTTATTTTTTGCTTTGAAAATGATTGAAAGTGACTTTAATAATTACACACTACACACTTCTATATGGTTCATCAATTTCGGTCATGCAATCATCAGAATTCGAAAATATTTTCTCTTTAAAAGTTGTAGATCTATGAGTCTTCTTTAATCTGGAACTTTAATCAGCTCAATCCGATATCGGAGTAAAAAGTTATGCCCAAAATACGACAGATGCGCAAAACTGGAATTTCCAAAACTGCACTTCGTCAAAAACGCCCTTTCAATTTTCCAATCTCCAAAATTAATATATCAAGTCCAATAATTGCCCTTATTTGATCCACATTTCATCCTAAATGATTTCATTGAGACCCGATATTATTTTATCTGCAAAATAAACTAAAACACATCAAAAAGTTCATCAAACCCGAGAAACTAAACAAAATATTAAGTTAAAGGGGCGGTAAATATTGATATATTTTCCGCTCATCATCCGTCATCGACCTCTACTCCCAAGATCCTCTCTATCTCATAAATCGGTTTGCTGGTCGTTGTCAACACAAGTGGTCTCATCACCAATTTTTCCGGATTCTCCCAAGTTGCGGCTAATGTCGCCAACGCATCTGCCATCTGATTTTCTTCATGAGGCAAGTGCTGAAATTTGCAGTTAGGGATAGCCTGTGCTAGGTTTCTGAGGTGGAATAAGTACGGCTTCAACCGTTCTTCCTTTAACTCTCATTCTCCTTCCATCTGTCGGATTACCAACATTGAGTCTCCGTAAACCTCCACGTTCGTAGCCTTCAAGGCTATTAATGCAGTCAACCTAAATGCATATGCTTCATATTCAGCCATGTTATTAGTTACTCCGAATGTCAACCGCTTGGACATAGGCAAAGTTTCTCCTTCAGGGGTGACTATTACAATCTCGATTCCGGCTCATTTACAGTTCATTGCTCCGTCAAAATACATATTCCATCCTTGGACTGCTATAGTTTGGATTTCTTCGTCGGGGAACTCAAATTTGTACTGATCCCCTTCGACAGGTTGCAATGCCAGGAACTCTGCCACGACTCGTCCTTTAATTACCTTGGAAGTGAGATACTCAATATCAAATTCTGTCAGCAGTACCAACCATCTGCCCAATTTTCCAACTAGTGAAGGCACCGAATGCAGGTACTTCAATGGATTCTCCTTTGCGACCACTTGGATCTTGTAAGACTGGAAATAGCGGCGTAATTTCCTGGATGCCCATACTACTGCCAGACAAATCTTCTCCACTTCCTGATAGCGAGTTTCGTATGGAAGCAGCTTTTTACTGAGGTAGTAGATGTCGTGCTCTACTCATGTCTCATCGGCTTGTACCATCATCGCCCCCAGCGCTTCGGGTTCAATAGCCAAATAAAGCACCAAAGGTCTGCCTTGTTTCGGAGGTCTCAGGACGGGAGGTTTAACCAAATATTCCCTTATTCTGTCAAATGCTTTCTGACACTGCTCGTTCCACTTTACCGGCTGATCTTTCCTCAACAACTTGAATATGGGCTCACATAGTGACGTCAGCTTGGCAATGAACTGACTAAAATACTGGATTTTCCCTAGGAATGCTCTGACTTCTTTCTCTGTCTTTGGTGCCGGCATTTCTGTAATAGCCTTGATCTTTTCAGGATCCACTTCTATTCCACCCATTCCCACTGTGTGGCATAGTAGTTTACCCGACGTTACTCTGAATATACACTTCTTAGGATTCAACCGCAAGTTGTACTTGTCCACTCGTTCAAGGAACTTTTCCAACGCTTCTATATGCATGTCTCTTGTCTCTGACTTGACCATCATGTCATCTACATATACTTCAATCTCCTTATGCATTAAGTCATGAAAAAAAGTAGTGGCCATCCGTTGATAAGTGGCTCCAGCATTCTTAAGCCCAAATGGCATCACCTTATAGCAGTAAGTATCTCATTCTGTTACAAAGGCGGTCTTGTGCTTATCTTCTTCGGCCATGAGCACTTGATTGTATCCTGAGAACCCATCCGCAAATGAGTACATGGCAGACAACACCGCACTATCTACAAGCGACATCTATATGCGGTAAAGGAAAGTCATCCTTCGGGCATGCCTTGTTAAGATCTCTATAGTCAACACGCATTCTGACTTTGCCATCTTTCTTCGGCACAGGCACGATGTTGGCCAACCACTCGGGGTATTTCACTACTTCCAGGAATCCCACATCTATTTGCTTCTTAACTTCTTCTTTGACATTCTCGGCCCATTCGGGTCTCATCCATCGGAGCTTTTGTTTCATAGGCTTCATATTTGGATATGTTGGTATCGCATGCTGGGCAATACTTCGATCGACCCCAGGCATGTCTTTGTAAGACCAAGCGAACACTTTGGCATATTTAATCAATATCTCTTCTAAGTTCTTCCGCTCTTCGGCGGTAACTTCACTCGCAATCAAGATTTCATTGGGGCTCTCAGGCGTACCAAGGTTGAATGTATTTGTTTTGACGGAGTTGATATCGAATATGCTTAAGTCATGCAAGTTAGAAAGTGGAGACTCAGTCAAGTAAGTAGAATTATTGTCTTTATTGCCAATAACAAAGGGAGTACATTCAAACAAATCTGGAAGGAAAATATCCTCATCCTCTACAGATATTTCTCCCTCTACAACAGGATCCTTCTCAGGTTTCTTCTCTTCCTCGAGTGTTAGGGTCTCAAGCTTCATAAGTTCTTATTCCCACTCTTCTTTCTTCACTTCTTCTTCAACACGGATTTTTTCCCAACATGTCCTGGAAGATCTCGAACCCTGGCACAACAATCCCGTTCACTTATACAGGTTCAGGCTCTCCTTGATACCCCGATGCTTTGACGAAGCATTCCATCAACTTCAGCCCCATCTTCTTGGCTTTTGGCTTGTCCTCATCAGAACGGTATCCCAAGCCCTTTCGAGTATTCTGCCCCTTGAAATCCGGCAGTTTCGAACCTTGGCCTGGCTCAAATTTTATCTTCTCCATAATTCGGGCTACCTTGGGATCCACCCACTCCTCAAAAGTTGCCGACACTTGGAACCTCGTAAAAGGTTGTATTTCCAATGTAGCTACAACGTTATCCGCTTCAGCTCGTATGGTGACTATTTCCCATTCATATGGGAACTTAATCATCTGATGTAGAATAGATGGCACCCCTCCAAGCCCGTGAAACCAATGCCTTCCCAACAATAAGGCAAATGTGGCTGGGATGTCCAGCACTGTAAATTCAACTTCATCATCTACTGGGCCAACCTTGACCATTGCGACAAAAGTATCTTCGACTCCTCGTTTACTATCATCATAGGCTTTGATAGTCATGTTAGAAGGGCTCAACTCAGTTGGCTTAATACCCAGCCTTGCCAGAATTTTCAATGGGCACACGTTGATGGAAGAGCCATCATCCACCATCACACAAGAAGTCTTCTTGCCCCTTACCTCAGCTATGATAAAAAGAGGCCTTGTGGTTTCTCCATTCAGTCGGGAGTTCTTCATCAGAGAAAATAATATATTGAGCCTCTTTCTGCACTGACCCCACAAACATTGCTCGATTAGCGTCCTCAGGTACCACTATTTTGCTCAGAGCCTCTACCATGGCCCGCCTGTGCTTTCCAGATGCACATAACAACTCCCAGATGCTTAAGTGTGCTCGGTGTAGGCACTGCATTTTTACACATAAGTCCCTATGATGAGTCTCATTCTGGAGACACTACCTTTTAAGTCACGGAGGTCACGGGAAACGGACATCGGAAGGGGAAATTCAGAATAAACAAGGTTCACTGTTTTCGTTGGTGCTACGTTCGTGTATACGTTCGAACGTCAAACAGATTGCGGGCGTTCGTGCTGCGTTCGATGATGCGTTCGAACGGTGTCGGTAATTCTGGTTTTGCTGCTAGCCTCACATCCAGCCCATTTAGCCCCCCAAAGCCCACAAAACACATCCCAATTTAAATAAATAAATATTAATTAAAACATTAACTAAATAAGATAATAATTAAATTAATTAAATAATTAAATAAAACATATACCAAACATAAAATAAACAATTACCAACTTAAACTAAAATCATGCCTAAATTAAACAAATCACATACTAAATCAAAATATAATCATGCCTAATTAAAATCAATCAACCAATTATATCCCAATCTAATAAGATTACTCCCAAAACTTAAAATATTTTATTCCTAATCCAAGCCAATCAAATATTCAACCTTCCCTATCTAGCCAAGATTTGTCCCCCCTCAATCTTTGACTTCCCTTAACCAAACCAAATCAAATCCCTCTTCAATTAGCCAAATCCCTTTCCTTGTCAAGCCCAACCTTTGCCTATAAAAAGAACCCTTCACCAACCTTCTCAACCCTAGTCCCTAGTCCCTAGCTCATACACAACACACAAAAAAAAATTACAGGAAGAACACACCCAAAAGAGTAAGCAAAAGATAAAGAGGAGACGGCAGCGAAACCACAAGGAAACAGTAGCAAAACGGACTCAAAACAGTAAGACAACGAACGAGAACAGTGAACCAGTGAACCGGGAGAGTTGCGGAGCATCCACCCTTCCGACGATCGTGTACCGGACATCCGAGAGGTGATTTAAAAGGTTAGACCTGAGGGTACCTTTTCATTAGTTTATATTCGTTTTTATTATTATTAAATTCTATTCGCATGAGAGTCGTTTATGGATGCATGTTGCGGCTTGAATGAATGAATGGAAGAGTGTCGTCTCTTGTGGTATATAGGATGGAAACCCAGACATAAATTCCGTAGCCGAATCCGAATGGACGGTAGTGCGGTCTGTACTTGGGAGACAACTCCACGTACCACTTGAGTAAACGGCACCTTCTCTTGTTTTGTGTTGCTTTTATTTATTTATTTTTCGTCACTTAAATTATGCATGTTGCTTATTTATGCATGACGCAATCGAGCGCATGGGCTTAGTAAGTGGAATGAAAGATCCCATATGGGGAGGGGTTAAAACCCTTTACCATGATGCTTTGCCGCGCCGGTTGATGTGTGTTCGGTTGGATGCAAGACACGTTCAATCGGACATACTTAGAATAATATGATTGTCTTTATGTTTGTATGCATGATGTGATGTGACGCGCATGGGCTTAGTATGTTGGTCTAAAGGTCCTCTCTTTGAGAGATCAAGAGCCCCAAAAGGCCACCTTTACGGCAGTACTTCGCCGCGCCCCTTTATTTTGTTGTTTATGTATTGCGTCTCATTTCATGCATCAGGTCTGTTCCCGTTCGAACGCGTTTACAAACGCAACTCGAACGCGCATGCATTTTTTGCCTTATCATGCATCATGTCTCATTTCCGTTCGAACGCGTTATCAAACGCCATACGAACGCGAGCATTCTGTTTCATTTCCGTTCGAACGCGTTATCAAACGCTATACGAACGCGAGCATTCTGTTTCATTTACGTTCGAGCGCGTTATCAAACGCCATACGAACGCGAGCATTCTGTCTCATTTCCGTTCGAATGCGTTATCAAACGCCACACGAACGCGAACCTTCTGTTTACCGTTCGAACGCGTTTACGAACGCTACACGAACGCGCACACACTGAACTGAGTCTGTCTTATCATATTCATGCATAATTGCCTCTTGGTTGATCTTTCTTGTGTAATATAGCCAACCGTATTATTTGTATTCCTGCATGTATCCATTCTATGTGTTCTTGGGATTGTATTCAAGCATGATTAGGCTGTTAGCATGTTATTTGGTTAATAGGTTCATGAGATAGTACTTAAGCATGATTATGTTGTTCTTAGTTTTCCATATCATAGGATTGAAATATGTTCATGAGATTGTCATGTGATGTTGCATGTTGTGATGAACTTGTTGATGTATGCATATGAATCTAGAAGCATGATACTCTTGAAATAAATGTTATTTAAGCCTGGTTAAATTATTACATAAATCCTTTTATTACAAGTGACATAAGTAAGGGACCATTCCGAACCCAATGGTTTGAGGTCTTCCCTTGCGAGGGGTGAGTGCGGCCTTAAATCTTTGTCCCGGTTCACACCAGGTGGCGACTCCATATTATTTAGTATTTCCCAACTAGTGCCGCGAGCCTAGAAACGGCGTCGCCCAGGTCCTGTGTCCTACAGTCTGGCGACTCCACTGGGGATAGAGAATTGGCCCCGAAATATTGTCTTGTAATGTTTGGATTTATGTTTTAATTGGCCATGTCTATAGTGGATAAAGTGGGGGTTTAATCAAGGGCACTTTGAGGCTAGGTAATGGTTTGGTGTCTTCCTTCACTCACTACCTTTCTAGAAGGAAAAGCTGTGAGGACACCTATATGGCCATATACTCGTAGCCTTTGTGATGGACTAATTTGGAGGACTCGTTGTTTATTCCTGACAACAAGCGATAAGAGCCTAAGAGGCTTGGGTATTTAAGTGAGCCTAGCTCCACCTTCCCTCTGGGGGATCTACAACGGGAAATCCATTTGACAGTCCGTCACACACCATAGCTTATTGGCACGTACCTTAGTGTATAAAAAAGGGTGCGCCCACTTGGTTGCTTGAACCCTTGAGTGGGGAGACCTAGTTGTGGGCCATCCTTCGCCAGTGAGAGCCTTTGTCTATACTCTTACTAACCCACCCATAGACCGGGATGGCTAAAGTAACAATTATTTCCTTGGATATGTGCTTGTGGACCATCCTCATTTGGATGCAGTTGGACTATTGTCAGAAATGCGGGCTTGCTGGGCCATTTAAACTGGGGCAAGTTCGTACCTTATGACTATTAGGCCCAAAGCTTCTGAAATATTGATGGGCCATACTGTAGAAATTATTACGTTTGCATTATATTCATTACATGTTTGTGTTTAGGAACATTATCATTTGGATACGGTTGGACTTCTTGCCATGAGATGTGAACTTGTTGGGCCATTTAAACTGGGACGAGTTCACTCCTATGACAGTTAGCCCAAAAGCTTTTGAAATGATGATGGGCCGATTTGTGTGAAAATTTTAATGAGTTGATATATTCCTTGTATCATATGCATCTCATGCACCCCATGCATAAATACATCATGTTAACCCTTGTGTTCTGAAAGCCATCATAGATACATGTTGGTTAGGGAAGAGGACAGACTTGTCAAAAGACCAAGCAGCCACCCAGAGTACTGGCAGAAGACCTAGCCCAACGGGATAGGAAACCCAATCATGCATGCATGCATACACGTAACATATTTGCATCCTTTTTGTGTTTGTTCTGTTTTGTAATAACAGGTTTCAAAAGAAAAAAAAAAGCGTCAAAAGACAAACCAATCAAGAACATCGACAGTACTGTATCAGTCTGGGGGCGAGGCCCATATCAGTATCAGTCTTGGGGCGAGGCCCATATCAGTATCAGTCTTGGGACGAGGCCCATATCAGTATCAGTCTTGGGGCGAGGCCCATATCAGCTGTATCAGTCTGGGGGCGAGACCCATATCAGTATCAGTCTTGGGACGAGGCCCATATCAGTATCAGTCTTGGGATGAGGCCCATATCAGTACCAGTCTGGGGGCGAGGCCCATATCAGCTGTATCAGTCTGGGGGCGAGGCCCATATCAATATCAGTTTAGGGCGAAGCCCACATCATTCTGCGGCCGAGGCCCACATCAGTAGAATTTTGGAATAGATCCAGGGAATGAATCCCAGGGCCGGAGCCCACATCAGCATAATTTTGGAATGAATCCAGGGAATGAATCCCAGGGCCGAGGCCCGCATCAGCAGAATTTTGGAATGAATCTGAGGGTCGAGACCCACATCAGCATCAATCTGAGGGCGAAGCCCATGTCAGTAGCAGTTGGGGCCGAGGCCCACTTCAGCAATCAGTTTTGGGGATGAGTCCCGAGGGTCGAGGCCCACATCAGCATCAATCTGGGGGCGAGGCCCATGTCAGTAGCAGTTGGGGCCGAGGCCCACTTCAACATCAGTTTTGGGGATGAGTCCTAGGGTCGAGGCCCACATCAAACACAGTTTGGGAATGAGTCCCAGGGTCGAGGCCCACATTACATCAGATCAGTTCTGCCGAGAATGGCACTCCGAGAATGGAGATATAGTCCGAGAATGGACAGCTCGGGAATGAGCACGCCGAGGATGGCACTCCGAGAATGGAGATATGGTCCGGGAATGGACAGTTCAAGAATGAACAAGCCGGGAATGAACCACCTTACAGTAACGGTTCGGGAATGAACCACCTCCCGATAACAGTTCAGGAATAAACAACTTACAGTAACAGTTCGGGAATAAAGCCCACATTCAGTACAGTTCGGGGACAAAGCCCACAGTTAACACAGTCAGAGAACAAAGCTCAAGGGGAAGAAAGCCTAATGACAGTATAGTTTGAGAACAAAGCTCAAGGGGAAGAAAGCCTCATGACAGTATAGTTTGAGAACAAAGCTCAAGGGGAAGAAAGCCTCATGTCAGTATAATTTGAGAACCAAGCTCAAGGGGAAGAAAGCCTCATGCCAGTTCAGTTCGGGAATAAAACCCACACTCAGTGCAGTTCAAGAAGAAAGCCTACATTCAGTTCAGTTCAGGAAGAAGGCCTGCATTCAATACAGTTCAAGAACAAAGCCACACAGTCAGCTCAGATCAGAGAACAAAGCTCGGGAGGAATAAAGCCGCATGTCAGTATAGTTTGAGAACAAAGCTCAAGGGGAAGAAAGCCTCATGTCAACACAGTTCGAGAACAAAGCTCGGAGGAATAAAGCCTCATCTCAACACAGTTCGAGAACAAAGCTCGGAGGAATAAAGCATCATCTCAACAGTTCGGGAATAAAGCTCGGGAGGAATAAAGTCTCACCTCAGCAGTTCGGGAATAAAGCTCGGGAGGAATAAAGCCTCATCTTAACACAGTTCGAGAATGAACACGCCGGAAATGGCACTCCAAAATGGAGCACTCACAAATAGATGCCGGAAATGGCACTCCAAAATGGAGCACTCACAACAGACGCCGGAAATGGCACTCCAAAATGGAGCACTCACAACAGAGGCCGAAAATGGCGCTCCAAAATGGAGCACATACACTAAAGATGCCGAAAATGGCGTTCCAAAATGGAACACACACAAATGCCGGAAATGGCGCTCCAAAATGGAGCACATACACGAAAGATGCCGAAAATGGCGCTCTAAAAATAGAGCACGGTTCGGGAATGAACCAGGGGTCGCAGCACCTCACCACCAAATCAACTCAACTCGACACATGGTAAGTCAAGTGGCAGCTGGCGAGCCAGGTAAGTAGAAATGCATTGCATAACTTTGATAGGATTGTCACTGTTGCACATTACACAAGTCCCATCAAAGTGGGGGCGACTGTAGGCACTGCATTTTTACACATAAGTCCCTATGATGAGTCTCATTCTGGAGACACTACCTTTTAAGTCACGGAGGTCACGGGAAACGGACATCGGAAGGGGAAATTCAGAATAAACAAGGTTCACTGTTTTCGTTGGTGCTACGTCCGTGTATACGTTCGAACGTCAAACAGATTGCGGGCGTTTGTGCTGCGTTCGATGATGCGTTCGAACGGTGTCGGTAATTCTGGTTTTGCTGCTAGCCTCACATCCAGCCCATTTAGCCCCCCAAAGCCCACAAAACACATCCCAATTTAAATAAATAAATATTAATTAAAACATTAACTAAATAAGATAATAATTAAATTAATTAAATAATTAAATAAAACATATACCAAACATAAAATAAACAATTACCAACTTAAACTAAAATCATGCCTAAATTAAACAAATCACATACTAAATCAAAATATAATCATGCCTAATTAAAATCAATCAACCAATTATATTCCCAATCTAATAAGATTACTCCCAAAACTTAAAATATTTTATTCCTAATCCAAGCCAATCAAATATTCAACCTTCCCTATCTAGCCAAGATTTGTCCCCCCTCAATCTTTGACTTCCCTTAACCAAACCAAATCAAATCCCTCTTCAATTAGCCAAATCCCTTTCCTTGTCAAGCCCAACCCTTTGCCTATAAAAAGAACCCTTCACCAACCTTCTCAACCCTAGTCCCTAGTCCCTAGTCCCTAGCTCATACACAACACACAAAAAAATTACAGGAAGAACACACCCAAAAGAGTAAGCAAAAGATAAAGAGGAGACGGCAGCGAAACCACAAGGAAACAGTAGCAAAACGGACTCAAAACAGTAAGACAACGAACGAGAACAGTGAACCAGTGAACCGGGAGAGTTGCGGAGCATCCACCCTTCCGACGATCGTGTACAGTACATCCGAGAGGTGATTTAAAAGGTTAGACCTGGGAGTACCTTTTCATTAGTTTATATTCGTTTTTTTATTATTATTAAATTCTATTCGCATGAGAGTCGTTTATGGATGCATGTTGCGGCTTGAATGAAATGGAAGAGTGTCGTCTCTTGTGGTATATAGGATGGAAACCCAGACGTAAATTCCGTAGCCGAATCCGAATGGACGGTAGTGCGGTCTGTACTTGGGAGACAACTCCACGTACCACTTGAGTAAACGGCACCTTCTCTTGTTTTGTGTTGCTTTTATTTATTTATTTTTCGTCACTTAAATTATGCATGTTGCTTATTTATGCATGACGCAATCGAGCGCATGGGCTTAGTAAGTGGAATGAAAGATCCCATATGGGGAGGGGTTAAAACCCTTTACCACGATGCTTTGCCGCGCCGGTTGATGTGTGTTCGGTTGGATGCAAGACACGTTCAATCGGACATACTTAGAATAATATGATTGTCTTTATGTTTGTATGCATGATGTGATGTGACGCGCATGGGCTTAGTATGTTGGTCTAAAGGTCCTCTCTTTGAGAGATCAAGAGCCCCAAAAGGCCACCTTTACGGCAGTACTTCGCCGCGCCCCTTTATTTTGTTGTTTATGTATTGCGTCTCATTTCATGCATCAGGTCTGTTCCCGTTCGAACGCGTTTACAAACGCAACTCGAACGCGCATGCATTTTTTGCCTTATCATGCATCATGTCTCATTTCCGTTCGAACGCGTTATCAAACGCCATACGAACGCGAGCATTCTGTTTCATTTCCGTTCGAACGCGTTATCAAACGCTATACGAACGCGAGCATTCTGTTTCATTTACGTTCGAGCGCGTTATCAAACGCCATACGAACGCGAGCATTCTGTCTCATTTCCGTTCGAACGCGTTATCAACGCCACACGAACGCGAACCTTCTGTTTACCGTTCGAACGCGTTTACGAACGCTACACGAACGCGCGCACACTGAACTGAGTCTGTCTTATCATATTCATGCATAATTGCCTCTTGGTTGATCTTTCTTGTGTAATATAGCCAACCGTATTATTTGTATTCCTGCATGTATCCATTCTATGTGTTCTTGGGATTGTATTCAAGCATGATTAGGCTGTTAGCATGTTATTTGGTTAATAGGTTCATGAGATAGTACTTAAGCATGATTATGTTGTTCTTAGTTTTCCATATCATAGGATTGAAATATGTTCATGAGATTGTCATGTGATGTTGCATGTTGTGATGAACTTGTTGATGTATGCATATGAATCTAGAAGCATGATACTCTTAGAAATAAATGTTATTTAAGTCTGGTTAAATTATTACATAAATCCTTTTATTACAAGTGACATAAGTAAGGGACCATTCCGAACCCAATGGTTTGAGGTCTTCCCTTGCGAGGGGTGAGTGCGGCCTTAAATCTTTGTCCCGGTTCACACCGGGTGGCGACTCCATATTATTTAGTATTTCCCAACTAGTGCCGCGAGCCTAGAAACGGCGTCGCCCAGGTCCTGTGTCCTACACTCGGGTCTTCTTCAGTTGCCTCAACACCACATCTCCTTCGACATGCTCAGTATTCTCAGTCATTTCTCGGCCATCTGTTAGCACTTCTTTCCCCTTTTCAGCAGTATCACTGTAAAAGCGCCCACTCCGGGTCATGCCTTTTACTTCTTCTTCCTCACCACCACTTGAGAAGTCTTCCCAGAAATCATTCTTCTGTTCCGCCTCATCTTCACTATTATTGTCCTAAATACCGAGGCAAAAAGCTGTTTGGTCAAAGGTTTGGAGGAGAAGGTATTCTGGTAGGCCAGAGTTGATCATGTAAGTAGGTGGGGGAACAGAGTGATAATTGGGTAGAGGATTGCGGTGAGTGTTTGGTTGTTCTTTTTCAGGGTCAGGGATCTTTCGGGAGTCTATTAGGTTTTGGACTTCATGGCGAAGCCGGGCACAGTTGTCGGTGTCATGGCCATGCTGTTGGTGGAAATGGCAGAAGCGGCTCAAGTTTAGGTTTGATGGGGGATGATTTGGGAGTAATTTTGGTTCTAGGGGTTTTAACAGCCCTTGCCTCAGTAGCTTCTCCAGTACCTTGGACAAAGGTCTGCCCAAGTTAGAAAAACGCCTATTCTTTATGGCCACAGCCTCTGTAGTAACAGGCTTAGCACCTGAGGATCCTCCGACAGTCCTCATGCTCAAACTATAGAACTTTCTATTTTCAGCCTCTTCCTATTCAATATCCATTATAGTCTCCCTCAACTGGCGGAAATCTGCAATCATTGAAGTCATCCTTCTGAGCTTACCATAGATCGAGGGCTTAGTCCCCTTGATGATCATCTTGATCTGATCTTTCTCGGAAGGCCTGGTCTACATTTTCAAGAGCTGGCTTCTCCAGCGGTCAACATACTCCTTAAAGCTCTCCTCAGGCTTCTGCTTAGTATTCTCCAAGTCGCGGAGCGACAAGTCGATCTATAAGTCAGTCACATACTGCTTTAAGAATGCATCAGCCAACTCCCTCCAATCCTCTTTAACCTTCTTCTCAAGGCTATGATACCAAACCACAGGAGCACCCTCGAGTGACATTCCGAACATCTTCTGGACTTGGCGCTGAGACAGGCCGACCGAACTCATCACTGAGACGTATTGTCGCAAGTGGACCATCGGGTCCCCATTCCCATTAAACTTTGCGATGTCAGACATTTTGAACTGTGCGGGCAACTACTCCTCAAAGGTTATTGAATCATAATCCAGTAGATCCTCATGCTTCCCCCTCAGCTTACGGGTGACAGACTCCATCTGATCATGAAGCCTTTACATTTCAGCCTGAGTTTCGGCTATCCTACCAGCGGCATAGTCAGCCAGATCATCATCAAATACCAGAGCATCATCGTTCATTCCATTCGGAGGGCTCTCTCGCCTCTCATTCTCAGATCCTCTCGCAGCGTGGGGCGCATCAATATTAGACATGGCAGCAGTCAGAGCTTGCAGTTGTTCAGTCATCTTGGCGAAGTTAGCTTCCATCTGACCCATTCTAGACCCTTCGTTGACGGATTCACTCATATTTGCTGAAGGTCTTTTGACTAATCTACCCTCTTCTCTAACCCAATGGGAATCTATGTTGCCTCTCTTAAGGCCATGTGTCAGTGCATATATGTGCGATGCATGTAATAGATAAAATTATAAAAAGAAACTTTAAACTACTTGACCCATTATCATTTTAAAGTATTTAATCACACCATCGCGCGGTGCAAACTTGTCCCAGTTGAAAAGGCCCAACATGTTTACACTTTACAATGATATGGCTAAATGACTTCAAATGATAAAAGGCCTATTCACAAAGTGGCCCACCAGCATTTTAGAAGCTTTTGGTCCAACTGTCAAAGGACACGAACTTGTCCCAGTTTAAATGGCCCAACAAGTTCACATCTTTTTTGACAAAAGGTCCAACTGGATCCAAATGACGGCGGTCCAACAAACAAATATGAAATAAATAACTACGGTTCTTCATGGCTAAGTTTCACAAGTGGGTTCACGGGGCGCGGACAAAGGCTCTCGCTGACGAAGGTTTGCCCACAACTAGGACTCCTCACTCAAGGGTTCAAGCGACCAAGTGAGCTCACCTTTTTTATACCTTACGGTACGTGCCAACGAGTTATGGTATGTGACTATCTGTCGAATGGATTTCCCGTTGTAGATTCCCCAGATGGAGGGTGGAGCGAGGCTCTCTTAAGTACCCAAGCCCCTTAGGCTCTTATCGTTTGGTGTCAGGAATAGACAACGAGTCTTCCAAACTAGTCTGTCACAACGAGCTACAAGTAATGGTTATCTAGGTGCCTTCACAGCTTTTCCCCGAAGGGTAGTGAGTGAAGGAAGACACCCAAACATCACCTAGCTTCGACAAAACCTTTGATTAAACCTCTCAACCCACTATAGAAACGGTCAACTAATGCACAAATTATACACATCACAAGACATGATTTCGAGGCCAATTCTCTAAATCCCCAGTGGAGTCGCCAGACTGTAGACAACAGAACCTGGGCGACGCTGTTCTAGGCTCGCGGCCTAGTTGGGAAGTACGAAATAACATGGAGTCGCCACCCGGTGTGAACCGGGACAAAAATTTAAGGCCGCACTCACCCCTCGTAAGGGAAGACCTCAAACCGTTGGGTTCAGAATGGTCTCTTACTTATGTCACTTGTGATGATATAATTTGTGCAATGAACTAACCAAGTCTACTCAATAATCATGCTCAAGGGTACTTAGATCTAACATGTTTTCATCCAAATAATTCCACACAATGTAACACAACGAGCATATTGAACCATTAAATCAACATGTATAAATCATTATCCTAACACATCATAAACTAATAATATGCATAAGGAACAACCTAAATATGCTTTAACAAATAAATAACAACTAAATTATACCATGCTTTAAATAATAAACGAATAACCTAAAGACTATAACATGCTCAAATACAAATTTGGATGAGACGAGATATGTGTACCTTAAGTGGTACGTGGCATTGTATCCCGAATGCAGACCATACTACCGTCCATTCAGAATCGGCTATGGAATTTATGTCCGGGTTTCCATCCGGTATACCACAAAAGAGAACACATATCCCGCTCATCCAACAATCACATCATGCCTTAAACGACTCTCATGCAATTATATATCAAAATAAATAAACAAAAATAAAGAAGATAAGTAAAAAGGGTGCCCTCAGGTCTAACCTCTTTTGTCGTCTAAGAAAGGGCGTTACACGTCCGTTGGAAGGGAGATTGATCCTATGCTTTTCTGATTTGTCTACTCAATGTCTTTCCTCGCTGCTTTAATGCTCGGGCTGCTGTTTCAAGTCCGTTTCGCTGCTGTTTCGCTGCTACGTTTCAGGTCACTGTCTTGATGATTTAGTGGACTGTTTTGAGTGATTTTGAAGGCTAATGGAGCTGCGGTTTTGAGGGTTTTTTTGGGGGGTATTTATGCAGTTTTTTAGTGCAGTTTTAGGGTGTTTTGGGGCTGTTTTATGGGTTAAAATCGCTGTCAAAAACTGGGCAGAATGTGCAGTGAAGTACGGCAGTTTTGGTGAGCAGTGAGGGGCGTTTTGGCTTCTGTTTTGGCGTGCAATGAGGCTGTGTTTAGGGGGTGTTTTGTGCGACTTTAGGGCTGTATTTGAGGCTTATTTTGGTGTGAATTAGGGCTGTGAAAGGGGCAGTGCAGTGGGTTAAAGATGCAGCAATGGAGGCTATATGATGGCTTTAGGCGTGAAGGTGATAGATGGTGATGGAGGAAGGCTTGAGGTTCACGGCAATGGGGGAGTTTTGGAGGTCTCTTGGGCGTGTAAGAGAGGGCTTGGGAGTGTCTTGGGCGTGATTTGTGAGGTATGTGTGCTAGGTTTTGAATGGGGGGTGAATGCCTCTTTTTATAGGCAAATAGAGAAAACTTTCCTAATTTGAATAGGAAAGAATCTCCTAATTGGTTCTTCATAAGGAATAGATCTCCTTATTTGGGGTGGTGATTGGATTTGATTTGGTAGGGATTTGATTTGATTTAGGCATGTGTTAAATGTGATTTTGGCTATTTAGGAAGGCTATGGGCGTGAATGGTGTCTCATGGGCGTGGGTTTGGTTTGGCTTGGTGGGCTTGGGTATTTTGGGTTTGGTTTGGGTTTGGTAAGTGGTTTGTGGGGTTTTGGGCCTAAGATAAGCTTTGAAACGGAAGTCCGACAAGCAACCGAAGCTCAAACAACGAGATTAAATCCATCAAAAATTCTATTTTCCAACTTTACCCTTCCAACGTCCGTTTCCCGCGACTTTCATGACTAAAGAGGTAGTTGCCTCCATACGAGACTCATCATTGGGCTAATGTGTAAAAATACAATGCCTACAATGAGTAATGCATGAATGTTTATTGTGTCCATTTCGGAGACTGTAGTTGGAAATGTAAATGACAAACATTATGACTCATTTTGACAAATAAGCAGATTTTGTTGGTTATTTTATAAATTTCCCTAATTATTATACGAGTAATGATACATAACGTATAAATATTAAAAAACAAAAAAATATTTACTATGACATAAATAAATATCACTATATGATAAAAATATTTTTTTATTTTTACAATTATATGCATTTTTTATGTTCACTATCATATATATTTTTCATTTTTCTTATTACACTAGAAAGTGTGGGACCATGAGTGGCCGAAAACACAAAATGGAGAACGTCTATTTACCGTTCTCCACAATGTTTATTTTTTTTTGAGTTAAAAACATAAAATGAAAATGGTGTTTTTTTTTGTTTTTTGTTTTTTGTTTTTTTTTTGTTTTTTTTTTTTTTGTTGCTACAATTCAAAAACACTCCACCTATCTAAACAAGTGATATTATTATTATTAGACAAAAATACAAAATTGACTCTCTAACTTTCACGTTTTTTCATTTCAGTTCTCTAACTTTCAGTTTTGTCAATTCGGTCCTCTAACTTTTAATTTTTGTCAATTCAAGGCTCCGTTACAGTTGTCGTTACTGCTAGTTATGCGCCCTAGCATATCTTTATTTTTGCTAGTTATGCGTCTGTACGGGCCAAAATTGATCCAGGGGTAAAATTGTATTTCCATTCAAAACCCAATGTCAAGTAAGGCCCCCAAACAGAAGTTTAGCCAAACCCAAAGCAAGGCCCAAAAAGACTTGATACCACTTTTACATAAGGCTACACACATAAAGTCAAACCAAAGAACAACATAAAACACACTTCAATTCATTACTAACTATTTTCCTTTTTTCTAAACATGATATATGTCTTCCACATGCAGAGATTAGAGATCCCCGAAATTTCATCTTTCAATTATGTTATGGGACCCCTTTTTTCCATGTGCAAAGCTAAAGGTTTCATCTTTCTCCGTCTATAAATAAAAACAGAATTCGTAGTACAATTCACTCAAGCCTGACTTGTCACATTCAAATCTTCTACTCTCAGACACCAGTTCTTAGAACTTCTCATTTCCTAAATATTGGTCACCGCCACCCAAAGAAGGTTAAGGTAATAACAAGCCTTGCTTTCATATTTTACACATTTACAGACCATTTCACACTACTGACTTGGGTATCGGAGTGTACTCGGCACCCACCACACCGGTGGTAGTCTAATCCAGCTCATTCTACTTTGTTTTGCAGGATCGCTAGTGCCCTCAACTTATAAATTCTGATTGAGAGCCT
The DNA here is from genome assembly GCA_019454045.1 of Zanthoxylum bungeanum. Lineage (NCBI taxonomy): Eukaryota > Viridiplantae > Streptophyta > Magnoliopsida > Sapindales > Rutaceae > Zanthoxylum > Zanthoxylum bungeanum. Next base: position 14,981 of record SKCR01044922.1, on the reverse strand, counting down.
CGGTCGAAATCCAACGTCCACAATTTGGCGCCCACCGTGGGGCCCTAGCGATAATTTGCAGACGAAGATTTCACATTCTACAAACACTCACAATTCAGTCATTCATGGCTTCAAGCAATAAACAAACATCTAATCCAGTGGCATCTCAGCTAGCCATACTCAGGGAGAGATTGTAAGATTTGGAAGAGGAAAACCAAATCATGCGAAATTCCAACATAAACCTTCAAAAACAGTTGGAGCTAATTTCACCCACATCTCAGCATCATAATATCCCAGATCAACCCAACTATGCCACTCCATCTAATCTCTTGGGAGCGTTCAACGAAACGACATATGACAATCCAACAAACGGTGGCAACCAGATGAACCTGCCAAATTCTCCAATCAACCAAGCTCAACAGGTTGCCATCACCATGAGAAGGGAAATGATAGAATTTAAAGAAGCAGTTATGTCCAGCCTACCAGGGGTGAAACTACCGGTGAAGAAAAGCAGAGCAGGAACCATTTCAGACACTCCCTTCTTAGAGACCATCACATCTGTGGAACTGCCACGGAAGTTCAGTCCACCAGACATGAAACTATATGATGGATCCACTGACCCAGACGACCATGTTATCCATTCCAAGTACAAAATGATGTCAACTGGCTTGGCTCCTCATCAGTGGGAAGGTGGCATGTGCAGAGGATTTGGAGAAACTTTGGGAGGCCTTGCCCTTACATGATTCATCAACCTACCATACAGATCCATCAAGTCTTATCAACAATTAACAGATAAATTTATGGAGCATTTTGCCATCTCTTGCAAACTTGAGAAAACTGCGGACGACCTCAACGCTATCCAACAACGAATGGGGGAATCCTTGCGAAGCTATGTGGCTCGCTTCAACATTATGACTATTTCAGATCTTCATCAGCCAACAGTTGTGGAAGCTTTCAAAAACGGGTTACTCTCTGAGATTGGACTCTATAAAAAATTGACCAAATTCCGATGCTACACAATGGACCAAGTCTTAGCACGAGCCCAAATAGAAATCAGGTGGGAAAAAGATAAGAGGAATAAAAGGAAAGACAGTTCCTCCAACTTGCAGAATGAAAGAATTCAATATGCTTCTAAACGACATAAAGAATTCACAAAGATGATACCTAGTCATCTTTCAGACAAGAGGAATCATCAAAGAAAAGAGCATCAACCCCTCCGTAGAGATTTTGACCAACGACCTCTACCATACAGAACCCAGGAGAGAGCTCCAGTAGACAAACCGAGGCTACCAGACTATAATTTTTCTATTTCCCCAGGAGAACTGGTTTCGGTCCTTAAGAATATGGGGAGTGAGGTGAGATGGCCCCAACGAAATAGAGAAAGTTCCAAGAAGAATGACACCAGTAAATGGTGCGAATTCCATCAGGACTACGACCATACTACAACTGAATGCGTAGCATTGAGGTTGAAGGTCCTGGAGCTACTGAACAAAGGATTTCTGAAGGATTTACTTACAGAGAAAGGAAAAGCTACCTTAGCCCGAAGAGATGAAAGGGATGGCCAAGGAGAGGCACCAATACCACCTCCATCAATCGACAACACAGTGAATTTCATTTCAGGGGGATCAGAGGTCAGTGGGGTTTCCTACTCAGCAGCCAAACGACATACCAGGGCAGTCATGACGAACATTTCTCACTCTACAATGTCCATGGAGAGGATGTTTACCAATCTGATCATGGAGTTCCCGTACGACAGTAATTCCGGTAGTACGAATCCACATCATGATGCTTTGGTGATCTCCTTACAAGTGGCCAACTTTATGATCAAATGAGTATTAGTGGATACAAGATCTCCAGCCAACATCGTCTTTGCTATAGCACTAGCAGACATGGGAGCCGGATTGGAGAAAGTTAACAGAGGAACAACTGTGTTAATTGGGTTCAGTGGTGAGCAGAAATTCACCATGAGAGAAATAAATCTTTTAGTCTACGCATGAGGGGTCAACAAGATGACTATTTTTCTAGTCTTTGACTATCCTTCAGCCTACAATCTTATCATTGGGAGACCATGGATTCACGAAATGAGAGCTGTGTCATCCACATATCACCAAGTTCTGAAGTTTCCTATAAAGTGGGAGATTCAGGAAATAAGGGGAGACCTGGCTGCTTCAAGAGGATGGTACCAGACGATATTGAAGGCTAAAATCCATTCCGCATAGCAATTACAGGACGGACCTCATCCTTTGGAGCCGACATTTCCAAATATTGAAGAATTTGATGAGGTCCAAATTCATTCTGAACATGCGAATCACAAGACACAAATATGAGCAAACTTGGATCCCAAGTTACGAGCAGACTTGATTGAATTTTTACAAAAACGACACAACCAATTTGCATGGTCGCATAAAGACATGACTGGTATTGACCCAGGATTAATTACCCATCAACTCCATGTAGATCAAGACTACCCTCTTGTCAGGCAAAAGAGAAGGAAGTTCGCCCCAGAGATGAATCAAAACATCGACGAAGAAGTTCAAAAATTACTACAAAATGGTGCCATAGAGGAAGTCCAATTCCCAGAGTGGCTAGCTAATGTGGTGGTAGTTCGAAAGAACAATGGAAAGTGGAGAGTTTGTATTGATTTCACAAACCTAAACAAAGTTTTCCCGAAAGACTCGTTCCCACTACCTCATATCGATCAAATGGTTGATGCTATAACCGGACATGAATTGTTAAGTTTCATGGATGCATATTCTGGCTACAACCAAATCCTCATGCATTCAGACGATCAATAGAAAACAGCATTTGTCACCAATAAAGGCATTTTTTGTTACAAAGTAATGCCATTCGGCCTCAAAAACGCAGGAGCCACATACCAAATAATGGTCAACAAGATGTTCTCTCAACAGATTGGGAAGATAATGAAAGTCTACATAGATGACATGCCGGTGAAATCTTCGAAATCTGATCAACATCTTGAGCACTTGGAGGATGCATTCAACATAATGAATAAGTATGGGATGAAGTTGAACCCAACAAAATGTGCATTTGAAGTAGCCTCTGGAAAATTCTTGGGATATGTTGTCACACGACGAGGAATAGAAGCAAACCCATATCAAATCAAATCCATACTTGAAATCTCCTCTCATTCCTGCCCGAAAGATGTCATGCGACTAGACCCGGTCGGCGGTTCGGTTCCGGTTCGGAACCGAACCGAACCGGCCGGTTTCCAGTTCCACACTTAAGTGGAACCGAAACACCGAACCGAACCGGAACCGAACGGTTCGGTTCCGGTTCAAAGATTTTTATTTTTTTGAAAATTAATAAAAATAAATGAAATGAATTTTATAAATAAAAAAATTTATTACATTGAAGAGCTTGAGCTTAAATTTTTAAAAATTTAAGTTGCCTACGTATCCTCCAAGGGTGAGAGGAATCAAAGCTCACGTAGTTCCATTACAAGTTTTAGTCTTTTAGACATATCCCCTTTGTAAATTATAATTTTACAATTATCAATCATCATTATCAGTTGATCCTTCGGCTCCGGTTCCGCTTGCACTTGTTGCAGAAGCATTATCGAACAAATCTTCAAAATCATCGGGGGCATCTTCTTGTTGTCTCAGATCAGCTCGAGTCCAATCATCCACACAAGCTGTTGCTTCTAGAGTGCTTGGATGTAATGAAGATCGCCTAGCTTCCAATATATTACCTCCCAAGCTGAAGGCTTGCTCAACCGCAACGGTTTGAAAATATGTTGCCTGCCAAGCTCTTAGCAATAATAGATAAAACAGATATATATTTTGATGTCGGTTCCACCATTCCAGGATTTTAAAAATTTTTACTGCATTAACTTTCATTAGAAAACTCAAATTTGTAGATAAACTAAGATTCCACCGAAAGCATGATTGATGAGCTGCATGACATAAGGTACAAGAGCTGGCAGCAAGCTGTGTGTGTGAAGGTTGGCAGCAACTGTGCCAAACCGCGTGACACTGTTCACGCGGTTTTGGCTCTATAAATTTGAGTCCCCAAGCCATTGTAATGTATCCCAAAGTGTGTAAGCTCCAAGTAGAGAGCTTGAGAGAGAGTGAGGTTTTTTGTGAGTTTTCTTTGTGTAAAACTTGTGTATTATTCTTGTAGTAATAATATTGATTTCGGTTTTTCCTCAAATCTTCTCTAAAGTGATCGGTGAATCACAACAAAATATTCCAAATATCTTACATCTTATATGCCAATATCTCAACACTTATGTCCTTAGAGAATGCCCTCGAAAATGGCCTCACCGGCATTCGCAGCAAACAGGCTAGTACATTAATTTATAATCCATTGCTAGGGTTTTAATGAAGAATATTGTCTAATCTTTCTATTCTTTGTCTGTTTCACTTGTGACAGAATGAGTTGATGGACAGTATGAGGAAAAATGTATGTATTTATATATATTAAACAAATACAATAATTTAAATTTAATATATCTTTTTATAAGATTGTTATTTCATTTAGCTTGTTAATGCTAGTACAAATGGAAGGTTCTTGATGTTCTTATATTAATTAGTAAAATTTTGCTAGCTAATTTGCCTAACTTTGGTGTTTTTTTTTTTTTTTTTTGATGAACTTATATAGGGCAAAATGTTGGAGGAAGAACATAATACCTCAAATTGTTCTGGTATATTTTCACTTCCTTTAATTTCTCTCACTCACTAAAATTACTTAGAAAGATATAATGTATACAATTGTAGTGTTATTTGTGGTGTGTCATGCATGTATTGGATAATATTTTAGATGTAAATCTAAATGCTAGCCACAGTGCCACACTAAATAAAATGCTACTTTATTTATAACTCTTTCTAAAAGCCAATATTTTTACACAGTTGTGAAAATTTGAAATATATACACACTCACACTACTTGACAGTTGACATGTTGGTTGAAATTTGAAACTAAAATCAAAAGAATGGAGAAGAAGAGAAAAATGATTTCAAGAAATAAAAATTTCAAAGAAGGATTTTGAAAACTGTTATCTAATTTCGAGCCCCATTAATAATGCTCGTTTTATAAATTAATAAGATATAAAATTTGTATAATCCCCCTTTTTAGTAATTGTTGATTTTTCTTATTATTAATAACAAGTAATGAATTATGTTAATCATAAATGGTTTTTAGTGGTAAAGGGCCTTGAGTTTGAGTTTGAGTGATTAGTTTTTTCTCAGGTTCAAGGTTCTGATCCCACTATATATGACGGACACCCCGATTACAAAAAAAAAAAAAAAAATTAATGAATTCAGTTGGGTATGTTCCACATTAGTTGATGTAAAAATTAATCGCCAAGAGCTAATTAATAATGTTGCTTTAAACTTGGAAAAAATAAAAAGAACAGTGATGTTTTTTAAATTTTCTGATTTGCAGCGGCAACAAGAGATAGCTAAGCAGCAAGAAGAGAGAGATTATGGAGAATATGTGAGAGAGATTGAGAAAGGATACCATCTACATTATCACCAGCCAGAGAATGAGTACAATTCACACGTGCCTTTCGCCTTTCGCCTTTCGCGTGCAGCCTATTCAACCAAATCTCCATGAGACTTGAGAGGATCCGAATCTTTCCCTTCTTAATTGAAAAGTAGAAGGATTTGTGAGTTACCTATTAATTAAACAATTTGTTCAGTAAAAATCTGTGTGACAAGTTTATGGATATTTTTTTGAATGTTGGAAATGTCGCTACCAAATTATCTGACTCCAGCTTAAGAGAAGTAGGTAAAATCTTCAACTGCTCTTAGACTCTTATAAAAAAATACATCATCTGAACTCGAACCCATGATATGACAATCACATTTTAAGTCATTTACCACAACCCACACCCTTTATTAATTTGCTATGTAGCACTAAAGTGTCTGTGTCTATGAAATTATAGTTATCAAGGGACATGATTTGGTGGTGTAGGGTTCAGGATATCAACTTGAGGTTTTTGGTTCGAATCCAGAAAATGCGTTTTTTGTAAGAGCCTGAGACAGCCGAGGTTTTACATGTTCTGCTTAAGCCCGAAATAGGTGGTTTGACAATAAATTTCCAATAATTTCAAAAAAAAATAAAAATTTATGAACTTATATATGTAGAGTAGGATTTTATGTGGGCATCTAAAGCATGATTTACTAAGTATATAAAGAGGATAAATTTTATGTTGGCTTGTAGCGGATGATTTATTATGCCAATTAAAAGAGTTTGCGAGAAAAATATTTAGGGTTTGATTGGTATTGTGGTTTGACATTTGATGAAGTGACAAAATTATATTTAGGTTAAAATATAATTTTTAAGTGTTTGGTTAATGATGATAAATTGTGATTACTAATCGTGATTTCTTTTTGAGTTTTGCAAAAGCTAAAAATTTTAGTTTTTCCCTACCATCAAAATATTAAAAAAGCGCATCATAATTATTTTTTTAGCATAAATCAAAATTTCATAACACCGTTTATGAACCACCGTTTGTTCACCACACTTTTCTAATCGCAACACCAAACCGAGCTTTAATACTGTTTGGCTTAGTGGTGGTCACACTTCATATTCAATCCTCCTATAGGAGTAAAGTTAGAAGGCTCTATGATGGGAGATTTAACAATTTTTAACGGTTTAATTTATAAATTAAGATGTATTTTATTATTTACTTAATACTAACAATTAAAAAAAATTGAGGGGAGTCTGACCCCTAACATATAAAATGCTTCCCATTGCCTCATAATATGTGTTCCGGATAAATTTTCATATTTCTTATAGTAAATTTGTGTGCTTCAATTTAAAATAATTACTTCAAAGACATGTCTCATAGCATTTCTAAAGCAATTATATAGACTTGTCTATAAATTGAACTCTTCAAATTTCCGATACTGGTTTGATCTGATAGTGAAAAACTTAAACCCTCTATACTTATTAAAAAAAAAATTTGAAAGTCAAATTAAAGATAAGAAAAATTGGACAACCTTAATCCCGCTCCACCCACAGACAAATGTTGTGATTAAAAAAGTGGCGGTCAAACGGTGATTCTCAAACGGTGTTATGTAATCTTATTTTATATTAAGAAAATAATTCTAATATATTTTTTTTTAATATTTTGGTGGTGAGTAAAATGTACAAATTTTAGATTTTGTAAAACTATAATTTGAAGAGAAATCACGATTAATAATCATATATATATATTTTTGAAAAAAACCCACCTTGAGGCCCCTGTACTCTCAAGTTTTTACATTGCACCCATGTACTAAATTTTCTACACATTGCACCCCTGTACTCTCAATGTTTTTTACATTGCACCCCTGTAATAAATTTTCTACACATTGCACCCCTGCACTCTCAAAAAATTGACATTCGACCCTTATTTTAACGGCAAGTTAACATAGTTGAGAAATATTCTGACATCATCCACCCTTATTTGTGTCATATCTGTCTGGTTTAGGAAAAAACACCTATGCTAAAAAGAGAAGAGCTAAAAAAATGAGTGTTTGCTAGAAATGTGCACGCATGACATGTAATACTCGTTGTCGTTCTTTAGGAATGATGTCTGATAACCGAAGCATCTTTGTTTGTTTTTTTTGTTCATTAATAACACTCCAAGATCGTAATTTTGATCTAATTTTTGTAATAAATTAGTTGGATTTTTGAATGTATCAGAAGGAGCATAATATTTATGCGTCCTAACATATAGTTATGCGCCCTAGCATAACTTCAAAGTAAAAAAATTTGTTCGGTCCAATCGAAATAGGGTGTGGTAATGTCAGAATATTTCTCAACTCTGTTAACTTGCCGTTAAAATAAGGGGTGTAATGTCAATTTTTGAGAGGTATGGGGGTTGTAATGTGTAGAAAATTTAGTACAGGGGTGCAATGTAAAAAATATTGAGAGTACAGGGGTGCAATGTCTAGAAAATTTAGTACAGGGGTGTAATGTAAAAAACATTGAGAGTACAGGGGCCTTAGGTGGGTTTTTCCTATATTTTTTTATCATTAATCAAACATCTCAAAATTATATTTTAACATCATTTTATTACATATCAAACGACAATATCAAACGGTATGAATTTCTCGAAAATTACATGTATATTTATATATGTCTCTTTAGAAGACATGTCTCTTGACATTTGTCATTTGGAAAATATATAATTTAAAGCACTATAAAAAATAGGAAAAACTCACCTTGAGGTCTCTGTACTCTCAATGTTTTTTACATTGCACCTCTGTACTAAATTTTCTACACATTGCACCTATGTACTGTTAATGTTTTTACATTGCACCCCTGTACTAAATTTTCTACACATTGCACCCCTGCACTCTCAAAAAATTGACATTACACCCTTATTTCACAGAATCCGTTAGCGTGTAATACACGCTCTGTTAATTGAGAAGAATCATGAATCAAAAAATTGACATTCCACCATTTATCCAGTATCTTTATTGCCAGCTTGTCTATATATATTTTTTTGTTTTTGTTTTTTTTTTCTATAATCCATAATCACTTTCACAAACATAGAGATCACCTTCTTTCAGGTACCTCTTCATCTCTCTCTCTCTAATCAGGTTAAATTTTGTTATAATTCATTGGATCTCCATCATTTTGTTGTTTCTTTTGTTGTTTGTTGATCTGAGTATTTTTGATCTTGTCTTATTTTTGATGTGTTGTTTTTGTCTCTGTTATATATGATGTTTTGATTTGGTAATATGAAATTTTGGTTGTTTGCTTGTTTGTTGTATTTTAGCTGCTCGATGATTTCATATTTATTTGTTTTTTGTTGTTCATTAATAACACTCCAAGATCGTAGTTTTGATCTAATTTTTACAATAAATTAGTTGGATTTTTGAATGTATCAGAAGAAGCAGAATATTTATGCGCCCTAACATATAATTATGCGCCTTAGCATAACTTCAAAGTAAAAAAATTTGCTCGGTCCAATCCGAAATAAGGGTGGGTGATGTCAGAATATTTCTCAACTCTGTTAACTTGCCGTTAAAATAAGGGTGGAATGTCAATTTTTTGAGAGTGCAGGGGTGCAATGTAAAAAACATTGAGAGTACAAGGGTGCAATGTGTAGAAAATTTAGTACATGGGTGTAATGTAAAAAACATTGAGAGTACAGGGGCCTTAAGGTGGGTTTTTCCTAAAAAATATGGCCTTTAGCGTCGAATACAGTCGACGCCAAAACTAAGAATTTCGACGCAAATATAAAATAACGTCGAAAAATTTCGACGCAAAGCTTAGACGCTAAAAAGTGGACGAAAACGACAATTAGCGTCGAAATAAATATTATCGACGCTAAAAACTCTTAATTTGCGTCCAATTTATTTGGACGAAAAATTAGAGTTCCCGACGCAATAGTTCAAATATTGCGACGAAATTATTCGACGCTAAAAATTAGACTTTTAGCGTCGCATAATTTCGACGCTAAAAGTCTAATAAAAAAATAATATTTTATACTTTTAGCGTCACTATATTGGACGCTAAAAAATACCATATATTGCGTCGAAATATTCGACGCTAAAAATTAGACTTTTAGCGTTGCGTATTTTCGACAATAAAATAAATATAAAATATATTTGTATACTTTTAGCGTCGCTAAATTCGACGCTAAAAGTCTAATTTTTAGCGTCGAATATTTCAACGCTAAAAGTATGTATACTATTTTTTTTTATTTCTGTTAGTGCCGCCTACATTCGAAGCAAAAAAGTTTAAAAATAATTTTTAAAAAAATATATATTATTATTTCAAAAAAAAATTCATGATTAATAGCACAATTAGGAAATATTCTAAAAATTAGACTTTTTTATTATAATGAAAAGTTATAAAAAAATACATATTATATTAAAAGTATCTGTTATGAATATTTATACAGATGGAAATAAAATTTATTGCTGCTGTGATAGGGGGCTTGAGCCCGATGCGTCCCGGCCGAGTGAGGCCTCCAACATCTCCCGGAAAGCCCGTATCTGCTGGTCGAACTGCTCCAACTTCTTCTCGTGGTCCACATTGACCTGTTGTAGCTCATCTTTAATCTTCTTCAGCTCGTCTCAAGTGGTGGCTAGCTGGTCTCGAAGGCACGAGACAGTTTCTGAAGAAACAGTAGTGCGTGCAGATGATGTCGGCTTCTTACGAGTGCCAAGGCTGACGTTGTACGCTGTCTGGTTCTTGAAAACCAATTGCGACAACTGCTCATCTGGTATAGGGTCGGACCATGTCTGCTGAGTTTGATGTTGGAGCTCCATCATTTCGTTCTGTTTAAAAAAAAAACTAAGTTAATGTTAGAATTTGAAAAGAAAAAATTAAATTTAAAACAATAATTATTTTATTTTAAAAACTTAAACTTACATAGCAGCGTTCAGCTTCTTCATTTATCCATTTGTTCTTCTCATTGTAATGTGTCACTCGGAAAAAATCTGGAAATTATTGCACTTTACCTGTGTTACTCTGCTAAAAACAGAAAATACATGTACTATTCTTCCACATTAGTAAAAATAATGAATTGTTAAATTTCAGGTTAGGATATATTTACCTCAGAATGTTCGGCATGATGTTAGATAAATGGCTTGGAACTTCCACGGTGGTTAAAACGCAAGTGACTTCGATTTTCCACATTTGCGTGACATTTATTCTGCATTTAACAACATTGTAAGTACAAAAAAGAAAGAGAATTATAAATTTCTGTTTATTTTAAAATTTACCTTGTGTTTCTCGCTAGATCAAAGCTCACACAAGAATGTCCAGTCTTGCTCCTCTATAAAATCAGGCTTATGATGTGGAGCATCCGAAGGTCCATGTTCGTCGTATATTGGTTTCAGGACTTTTGTCCTATAATCATTATAACTTTTCCCCATGTGGTAGTCAATATACTGTTGGACATTGACTTTAGTAAGATCGAAGTCTAGCAACCAAGTAAAAATGAGTATAAAATATAAATTTTAACTAACAAACAATATCGAAAACTTAATACCGTAAGGAAACTCACAAGTAGCGAAGGGAAGAGCTGGTTGATTTTCGTCTCTCACGGTATCTTTCTCCAAGAAACGTAGTTTTGGGGAGCTTCAAACCGAGCTGCAGAACCTATGGCTGTAGTAAAAGCTGAATTATGTTGTCCGACTTGTCTTTGTTCATCATCTGATATCTCAATCCGGATACGACTGTGAGCCTTAACATGCTTAACCAACCCCAGGCCACGGGTGCGTCCTCGACCCTTCGCTGTACTCGAGTCACATGTGATAGCAGAGACTCCAGCAGGGGCATCTGTCCTTGCAGATGTAGATGGGGTCGCATTAGCCCGTCAGCGATTGCCCGATGCCATATGTAAAATAACAATTATGACACTATCAATGACAAAAAATAATAATCATAATGATGCTAATGAAATTTCAATATTTTATTAACCATATAAACTTTTATCATTACACATGGACTTCTCAATATAAATTATTATATTCTAACTGTCGACATCAGCCTGTGATGTTAACGGTTACATGACTTATTATTCAAAGAAAAGAAAGAAAATAACATTTCCTATTGATTTGTCCCCTGCACTGGACCTATTCTGTTTTGAATTATTGTGATTCAAGATTATTGTGATTCAGTATAATATTTACTAAGTTAATATTATAATTACTTGAATCAATCTAAGTCTATTCTTTAAAAAATAATTTCAGGATTAATTCATTAGTGTCGCGTTCGTATATACGTTCGAACGAGACTGTCCAGTGTGTGCACATTCGTGTTGCATTCGAAAACGCGTTCGAACGAAGTGTTCCAGAGAGTTAACGTTCGTATAGCGTTCGAGAACGCGTTCGAACGGACTATTCCAGAGAGTTCACGTTCGTGATGCGTTTAGGACGCGTTCGAACGTTTTAAGTCAGAGGGTTTGCGTTCGATTTGCGTTTGAAGACGCGTTCGAACGTTATTAGGCAAAAGGCTTGCGTATAAATATGCGTTCGAACGTTCTTATGAAATTTCAGATTTTAGCCTTTGCGTTCGTCGGGCGTTCGAACGCCCTATGTATTTTTCATGCTGTTCTGGAACCAAAACAACATCAATGTGCATCAATCTTTCTATCCTAACCATCATCCCCACTTAACCACCAAATTTCTATCCTAATCATCCTCCCCACTTAACCACCAAATTTCTATCAAACACTTCTAGAAACATACAACAATAACAAATAAAATCAAGAATAACCATGAAATAAAAAAAAATTGAAGAAAACAAATTCGTAAATTTGAACGTGTGAGAACCTAAAAAATGAAACAAGAATAACATGCATCCACTGTAAAGAAACTCAAACAACAATAAAAATATGTCCAGAATCCAAAATTTGAGAACCAAAAAAAAAAAAAAAAAAACTGACTTACTTGAGTTGCTCGCAGAATCAGAACAAAATGAGGAGAATGAGGGAAACCGAAGTTTGAAATTAATTCAGAATCAGAACAAAATGAAAAGAAAGAGGCAGAGTGTGAGAGGGGAAACCGAGTTAGGGATTTTAATAACCATTTAGCGTCGAATTTTTTAACTTTTAGCGTCGAAATAATCGACGCTAAAACTTTGGCGGCTAACAAAAAATTAGGGTAAATTTTTTAGGGAAATTTAATTTAATATTTAGCGTCGAAATAATTTAGTCGATGTTAAAAGTCTTACATTTAGCGTCGATTTATTTTTTTCGACGCTAAATATTAGACTTTTAGCGTCGATTTATTTTTTCGATTCTAAATGTGACTTTTAGCGTCCATTGTTTTTCGACGCTAAAAATTAGACTTTTAAATAATAATAATAATAATAATAATATAATAATAATATTATGATAATAATAATATTAATAATAACAAAAACAACCATCCAACGATGATATAATAATCAAACAAAACAATAACAACAACCATTCATCCATGATGATAATAATTCAAAACAACAACGAGCATCCATTATAATAGTAAAAATTATTCATCCATCACATCATATACTAATTAGATTAGTCACTATTATCTTCGGTATTTGAGGATTCGTGACTGGACTCGAAGTCATCTTCAGTGTCAAATTCTTCTTCATTTGCTGCTTCCACGCTAACTTCAGAATGAGGAATTATCTCAATATCTGTATTTTCTCGAGTTAACATGATATTTTCAGGAACACTGACATTTGGTAAATGAAATATCTGTTCAGGAACTTCAAAGTTGTCAGAGACTTGTTGTGCTTCATCTGATATTTCAACACTATCTTTATCCTGCGTGTCCCAAATGCCTATATGTTGTAACTTTTTTGCCACCATCCATCCATTTCCTAGCTTTGGATCAGATATATATATCACAGACCGTGCTTTTTTGTACCAATAATGTTGAACATTAATTGACGTTAGATGATTACTAACTTGAATTCTCCTCTTTCTGGCATTTGTGTCAAACCACTTGCATTCGAATAGCACAATACGTCATCTGGGTCTGTATATCAACTCAATGACTGATTGCAACACTCCGTAGAAGTCAATAATATCTTAGACGTGTTCTCTTGGGACTACAATTCCATATTTTGAGTGACATGTGAAACATCTCGCTGCTCGGTATGAAATCTAACTTCGTTCACAATGCATCCACTATATTCGTAAGCCTGCTTTTGAGGCTCATATGCCAATGAAACTAACGAATATGAAGAGTCCAGTTGATCATTTTGCACTTGGTTGTTTATCTAACATATGATAATATTTATGTGTCAATATAACAAACTTAAATATTTACTGTTAGGATAAAAATAAATAGACAATGTTAGGGCTTACAGTTGCCTCAAACTATTTAGGAAATTTTTTTTTGTGTCTTCCATCAATGTTGTGGTCACTATCATATTGTAGCGTGGTAATATACTGCCTACAAAAAATGAGTTACGTAATGTAAGACAATAAAAATACACTTATGCACGTACAAGACTTACGTTAAGTACATTTGCACTTCATCCCAATTACTCAATATAAACCAATACGCACGTTGAGCTTCCTCAAATGTTAGTAATTTGACACCTACTGCTCCAAACAGTCTGCAATTTTGACGGAACACTGTGATATCTTGCTGATTATTTCCATCTCCATCATAGTTTCGTGGCCGACGATTAAAATGAGTTTCAATATTCTGCATGTACATCGAATAAAATGTTATTGCCTCACTTATTAAAACAGCATCTGTTATTGACCCTTCAGGTCGCACATTGTTTTTCACATATTGTTTGTAATGTCCCAAAGCTCTACAGATATGACAACAAATTTGTATTAATAATAAATTTAATACAAAATCAAATTTAAGAATGTAATAATTAGAACTGTATAGTATCTTTCAATGGGATACATCTATCTGTAATGGACATGACTAGCTTCAGAAGGTAAATGCACGACAAAATGTACCATCACATCAAAAAAAACTGGGTGGCAATATTCACTTCAGCTTACACAGGAATATCACGATTCCTCGCTCAAGTTCGTCAATAACATATGTGGTTAATGTCCCTTGACTTAATTGTTTAAAAAAGCCACATAGATCAAGTACGCCGTCACATACATTCGGTGGCAGATAAGGTCGAATGCCAACAGGAAGGAGAATCTCTAGAAGCACATGACAATCGTGACTCTTTAACCTCGTTATTGTATCATCTCTGACCCAACGTCCAATATTCGATGCATAATCATCAGTAAATTTAACCATTTTCAGCCATTCACATAATGATTTTCTCTCTGATTGAGATTGAGTTAACACGTAACTAGCATGTGGCTTAATAAGACCTCGAGAAGTGACCTGTAAATGCAATTCACTGCAAATTCTAAGATCTTATAGGTCCAATCTAGCATTTACAGTATATTTCGTCTTACCTGTAATATTGAAGAGTGTGGCCACTAAACTCTCGCATATGTTTTTTCTATATGCATTACATCTAAATTATGTCGCAGACTTAGAGTCCCCCAATATTCTAACTCAAAGAAAATATTATCTTGTCCAATTCAACTCTTGAGGTTGACGTTTT
>SKCR01044921.1:0-47353 GCA_019454045.1 Zanthoxylum bungeanum | reverse complement strand
GAGTGTGTAAGAAGGGAGATTTGGTGGGATCCACTTGATGTGTGGTGAGTGATCATGGAGAGTGATGGAACTTAGATACAGCATAATGAGTGTTATTTTCTCAAAAGAAATGAAAGGTGGGTTAATTGTTGGCACTTGAGGAAAAAAAATGAGTGTGTAACAAGAGAAAAGTGAGGTCTGTTTTATAATAGTTAGCAAATGTATTAGAGGAGCAAGCAAGCTTGGGTTTCAAGGGAAGAACAAGAACCTCTGTAATCTTTTATTAAAAAAATATTGAAGAAAGAGAGAGAAATATATATAATAATTAAAAAAAAAAAATATTACGAAGGGTAAAGAGGTAGGGAGGAAAAGAGATTTGGTTCTGTAATAATTTAGCTAACAAGGGCAGTTGGCAGAGTAGTTAGTTTGTCTTTTAAAATCATACATGTCACCTGCTTGCTTGGGCTGGTAAGCAAAGGCTCTCTCTCAGACACTCACTCTCACACTTTTAACTCTCTATTTAGTAATGATGTGCTTTGTCTGTGTAGCCTTATAAGCTCCTGTATTTTCCTGTGATCTATAGAAGTTGGAATTTGACACTTCTTTTGTTGTTTCTGCAAGTTCCCAATTAATGAATTTGTTTATTTGTTCTCACTTGTTAAATTTATGAAAGCATTTAATGTTTTATGAGACACTTTCAACACCCACATTAGGTAGAGTGTGAAATGAAGTCTGCCCTTTTCAGTTTTTGCATAATTCAAGTAGAATTTGATGCTCTTTGGCCCTTTTTAGGTACCTAACTAAGAATATCTCAAAAGGGTTTCTTCAATTTCCTCGTTTTTTAGGTCTTGGGGTTGTTGGGTTTTGATTCAAAACTTGAGAGCTAGTTTTTGTTTTTACTTTTATTTTTTTCATTAGTGCTTTGATAAACACCACTTGCCATTTGATAACCATTGTTTGAAGCTTTGAGTTGATCCTCCTCAATTGGGTTTTAAGTTGAAAAGATTCAAGCCTTGCAAACACCAACCAATCACATTGGTGGTGTCATTGGGTGGAGAAGGTGAAAAATTAGTTCTTGTTAAGCAAAAGAGAAAAAGGGAATCTGCTTTCTTTTTTGTTAGTGTGGTGAGCTGTTACTTAGCTAATGCTTCGTTTGTCTGTGTACTTTATGTTCTGAAAGGTTCACTTTTTGTCTCTGTGAAGGATTTTCTTCTTTTAGCTTTTATATTAGATTAGACCTGATCCTAGGGTTTTTGAAAGATGACTTAATAGCTGGAGCTTCTTAGATATTATGCCTGATAGATTAGATTTGCACCTTTACTTTGAGCTATGGGATGCTGCAATGAGGGGTTTCTTTTACTTTAACATCATATCAATTTTATAAAGCTGCCAAGGATACTTGTTCCTTGTTGAGTTCTGCAAGATATCTTCAGCTAATTTTGGTCAATCTCCACTTGTCCTTTAATTTTTTATTAGTTCCTTTCTGTTTAATACCTATCTTTAGGTCTAGTCTGAGACTCTGAACCATTTGTTGACTAGGGGTTTCATTTCACTTATAGATTTGAGACATAATATGGGTGATGGTGATGATGAAATGGGGTTTCAGCATAGAAATGAGAGTGCTATGAATTGTCCATCTTCAGGGATGAACACAAATCCATTCCCTCAAAAAGTTTCTGGGATGCAAATGAACACAGTGTCAATGTACAAGTCTGCAAGAGGGGCAGACCGTTTCTTTTGTTCTGGGTGGGATCCTGTTGTTTCATTGAATCAGGGTGAAAACTTTGGAGTTTCTTCTATGGTTTCGCACAATGAATTTGCCACTTCTTACCCTTTTGCACTGGAAAACCCGGGAATTAGTAGCATGTCCAGCTTAGACCAATATTCATCTGATCCGAGTTTTGTTAAGCTGATGCCGAAGGTTCCACACTTCGGAAGTGGTAATTTCTCAGAAATGGTTAGTTCCTTCGGCCTACCTGGAAATGTTCAGATTGCTAGTAGTGGGTGTCCTCCTAATTATTTTCCAAATAAAGAGGGATGCAATGAAAGAACTTCAACAAATGTTTCACAATCTTATGAGGACCGTCAGATCTCAGAAGAGGCAGCTGTAGGAGTTTCAACCAATGGAAAGACAAGAAAACGATCCCCTGAGTCAAACTCTCTTCTCAATCCAGATAAGGTAAATTGACTAGCATAACTTCTTTGTACCAGTAAGGAACTTGAGGATTTATGTTCCCTTTTAGGTTGCCTAGTAACCCACTTTAGTGTATTGCTTTGGTAAACTCTGTAGAATGCGAAATTGGAGCTTCAAAGGGATCCTTCTGGAGACAGCTCTGACATTTTGAAAGAACAAGATGAGAAGAATCAAAAAATTGAGCAGAACACTGGTGCAAATATGCGTGGTAAACAAGCTGCTAAACAAGCCAAAGACAGCTCTAACAGTGGAGAGGCTCCTAAAGAGTATATTCATATGAGAGCCAAAAGGGGCCAGGCTACTAATAGTCACAGCCTTGCAGAAAGGGTACATCCTTGCATTTACATATAAAAAAAGATAAAATGTTAGAGTTATCTTTCTGTTAAACCTAGTGGGATGCTTTCAGGTGAGAAGGGAAAAGATAAGCGAGCGGATGAGATTTCTTCAAGAACTTGTTCCTGGATGCAATAAGGTAAATAGAGGAGGCCTGACTTGTCAATTTAGCCCTGTTTTTTAATCTATGAATACAACTACTGATTTGTCCTGGTATTATGTGTTGTTTTAGATCACAGGTAAGGCAGTAATGCTTGATGAAATTATCAACTATGTGCAATCGCTGCAACAGCAGGTTGAGGTAGGCTATTTTCTGGCTGTAATATGAGGAATTTTAATCTTCATTTAACTGGTTTGATTCACTATTTAAAATTGTCAAGAAATTACATTGCTTATAATAAATATCATCAATTCATCAGGCACTCTGCTCATAATAATTATCAAAATTTGCTAATGGTTCTAAATTAAAAGATAATCATTTTATTCTTTAGTAGCAATATTACTAGCATCATGGTTGACAAGTTAGTTGCTTGCATTTGTATGTGTATATATTTTGACCAAGTCTATACTTGCTTTGCTGTTACAGTTTTTGTCAATGAAACTTGCCACTGTCAACCCGGAACTGAACATTGATATAGAAAGGATTCTCTCAAAAGATGTAAGTTATAGGAAGGTGGCAGTGCTCGTATATTTTGAGACCCGAAATTTATTTGCTTTTCATTTATTAGTTTTAAATGTTTAGGGTTCAATATGAATCATAGTCATTTTCCATGTAGATTCTCCTTTCACATAGTGGTGGTGCAGCTATTATTGGATATAATTCTGGATTGAACTCCTCTCGACCTTATCCACCTCGAATTTTCCAAGGAGCTATGCCGACTATCCCTAGTGCTAATCCACTATTTCCTCCCTTGCCTCAGGTATAAGAAAGATCTTCATATCTTCTCTCATATTTTGCTCTTCATAAGTACTTATACAATGCATTTCTTCTACGCACACAGGCTTTATTAGACCATGAGTTCCAAAGTATTTTTCAAATGGGATATGATTCCACTTCAGCTGTTGACAGTTTGGGACCAAACGGTAAGTGGGAAAGTACCTACTAACTAGTGTTCAATGTGTAAGCTTTAATCTCACCCGATTCTTGCTCCATGTCCAATTGCTTTCAGCAGAGTGCTTGGAATCCGAGCTTTAAAAACCCAGAAGTTTCAGATTGACTGCAAAAGTAATTCATTTAGAAGAAGAAAAAGGAAGGAAAGTAATAGATAGAAACAGGAAATCAGTTTAAAGGTTTTCAGCGCCCAACAGTTAGTTCTTCTTGGAATTGGTAGAATCACAATTCATGTATATGCAGACAGCAATGGGACTTTGATTAAGTCATGCTTGTTTTCAATTGGTGTTGTAGATTAGAGGAATGCATGTGGAACTTGTCACTGTTTTAAGGAAACAATTGTTGAAAGAAAAATGTTTTGTAGATCGAATTAAGAAATTGTATTGTTGAGACAGTTTTAAAGTTGCAGGAATATCCCTTCCCTCTTTTATGCACCAAATTTTTCTGCAATAAAAGTTTGATGTGTTTCTCTAACAGGAGATAATGATTTAAGTTCTAAGGATAGCTGTTTACACATTCTATAATGCAAAATATTACAAAACAATGTTAAAACATTTTTTCTTTTGTTGCCCCAAGAAATGTGGCTTGATGGCAAATGATTTAATAATTGGTTATCAGGTTTGGAGTTCGAGTTCAGGGGACGTATTTCTTCTCAGAGTTTAGGATAGTCGGAGATTTTACTTGTTACGTTTAAATCTAGATCGAGTGATTTGACCCAAAATTTCCAAAAAAAAATCTTATCTTTCATTCCAGTAATTGGCAAGAAGGAGCTGCTCATTCAGTGGGCCAGAATTGAGCCACAACCTGAAACTTCATGTTATTTGTGTTTTTGGTAAAAGAAATGGCAATTTAACTTCAGTTTTTTTTTTTTTTCAAAATTTTATTTTATTTTATTTTATTTTTTTCAAAAAAACCTTATAAAATAAGTACAATTTTTTTTTCAAAAACTCTCGTGATTTGAATACATGATATGTGTTAGCTTGCCACCACACTAACGATTATGACTGGCGGTAGACATGCACACGACTGCGATTCGAAATCGTAACTGAATCGCAATCGAACCGTAAACCGAATTGTTAATTATGCAATCGAATCGCGAACCATAACCGTATTAGTAGTCTGGTTCGGTTAAGGTTGAGATAATTTCCAACCGCTGGTTTGGACGGTTGGATTGATTCGAACTGTAATAGTTACAATTCCCGTTTGAACCATAACCGTTACGGTTCAAAACCATTAGCCGTTAATGGTTTTGACCGTTAACCGTAACTGTCAAAAAACTTTTTTAATAATAATAAAAGTTTAAAATATCAATTTGCCCCTCCCAACAACTATATTTTGGAGGCATTTTAGGCATCATAGAAAATCAAAAATATTATAAATAACTATTTAACACATTTTCCAAAACCACAAAATCATTTATTCTCTTCTCACTCACTCAATTTTCTCAAATTTCATATATTCAATCAATTTATTCTCTTATTATCTCAATCTTTTCATTATAATGGCAAGTGTTGGGATTCTACGGTCTAACAGGGATCGATTTAAACAAAGAAACCATGTGCGAATACAACAAAGAAGTTGCGGAATACTTACATTGATCGGTTGAGCGATGCGAAGAACAAAATCTTCAAGCTTTTCCCTCCTAGGGCTCACGGCAGTGGGCTGTTTTGTCCTTCAAAAATTCGGTCATGGTGGTCTCAAGCTCCAAGCTTTGTGATGTATGTTCCATGCCCACGGGTGGGTTTCCCTATCACCTTCGCGAGACTCCAGAAGTGTGCTAGCACTCGGTAATTTTTGCCACAAAAATTACCATCTTCTTCCTTGTATTCTCGGAAAACCAGGAAGAAGGAGAAGAATGCCCCTTGGGCGTGAGAGGGAGAAGAGAGAAGTGAGAGAGTGTGTTATGTTTGGTTGTTGGATAAATGTGTATCTAATACACAAATAAAGTCAAACACCAAAATTGGATAAATGGTAAATGGCTTTAATTTATCCACCAACTCACATCAATCACTCAAATCAAAAAGTGACTAGTTTTCACATCACTCAAAGTGACAAGTGATTTGACGCTTGATGTGACTTGTGGGCCGCACTTGAATTCGAAATGCGAGTGCGCCCGCAAACACTCCGGGCTCGGGTTCGCTAATTCCAAATTAACGAATTTTCCGTTGCGACGTAATTAAATAATTATGCCTAGCAAAATTACTATTCACGTCGCTAACGAATTAATTCTAAATTAACTCGTTCGCCCGAATTAAAATCTAATTTTAATTCCGCGTCGAAATCCAATTTCGTATAATATATCGAATATAGTATTTTATCGATTAATTCCAAATTAATCGTTCTCTCTCTTAAATTAATATTTATCCCAGAAAAATATCTCCGTAATTAATCCCAGATTAATTTTCTCTCTCATTAATTAATCCCAGATTAATAAAGTGCGAGTCATACGTCATCGGTGAATCTTCGGGAAGCGACCCATGAGATCCCCGGATATGTTGGCAGTAAATCCGGTCGTCGGACTATCCGAACACGTACGTACCTAGTACTACGTTTTACCGATTACAAGACAAGGTTGGCTTCTAGCAAAGCGCCATGCCTACCCAATTCTCCAGAAATATCCTTACAGGAATAAGTGATCTATATCAGGCGTAGTATACGTAGTATTGCGTATTTCGATCCAGTATCGGATGTCACGTGCAAGGCCTGGGGCTGGAATTGTGTCTGCCCCGTACGAAGCACATATCGGATCTCTGGTAACTAGTCTCTATAATCGGATAAACATGACCTAGTCATAATATCCCGATAGCTGCAGCATATAAGAGAACCAGTTCCGTATCCTACGTGATCATCATCTCCACTATGACTGGAGTGATACTTCCATCTCGACATCACACCCAATACACTACGATTCTCAATATACCCAGAAGATACACAGAAGTACACAGAACCTGTTAAAGCCCTGGACGACCAAAACCAAAGTATATTGATTGTCGCAAGTATTAGCGGTGCAAGTCTCAGGTTAAGACCAAATACACCTACCCTGATTCGGACTTCCATAGACACATAGTCATACTACCAATGGAATTCCGAGGGGTCTATCCAGAGCGAAGCTGTTTTCCGTACCATCGGTAAAACACAACCTCCTATTACACTTGCATGAGTATCATATACCCAAATATATGAGAACTATGCCGTTATGCCCTCACAACGCGCACAAGTGTAATACTAGTCTATTCCGCATTATCGATGTCCAATCTCGATAATACTACGACTAGGGATATTTAATGATTAAACCTTTATGGATTGATACTGTCTCATATCTTCTCAATCCGGAACTAATCATATGGACTTTCATCATTTATACATCTTGGTGATCTAATCACAAATGATAAAAGAGCAATTTCCTTTGTCACATAGTTAATTTGTACAACAACACCATGATCTGTACAAATAGTGATGCTATGGGTCATAACTGTCCAACAATCTCCCACTTGGCCTATAGCCAATCACTCAAGTGTCCTACACCCGAACTATGTACGGTTCGCTCAAACTTCTGCTGAGGAAAGGCTTTCGTCAGCGGATTTGCATGATTATCATCTGATGCGATTTATTCGATCATCACATCGCCACGATGTATGATCCGAACGAATCAGATGAATATTTGAAGTATATATCTGGATCGTTGATGAGACCATTAATTCTTTAGCCTGCGCTGTAGCCTAGCTCAGCTGCTAACAGAACTATTCTAATCTAATTAGATTATTATCGACCCAAATGGCTTCTATTGCTGCCTCAGCTGCAGCAATAACCCGCTTGTGTTGTTTATTCGGTAACAGTATCTTGCTTGGAAGATTTCCAGCTCACTGTTTCGTTATTCAAACTTTATAGTACCGTTGTTACGACTTATAGTCATTTTTATCGGTTAGGAAACTTGCAACAGTGATCCCAGTCACTTCAAGTTCTCCTTCTCCATAGTTTAAGACAGCATCCTTAGTTCCTCTAAGATACTAAAGGATGTTCTTAACATCAATCCAATGACTATCACTTGGATTGGCCTGATTGTGACTCCATATGCTCAAAGCGTATGAGACACCAGGTCGCGTACATTTATTTCAATGTACGAGTTCTCGGAGATTATTAACAACTTTAAATCTATCCCAGTAGATCTTTATTCCTAGAATAAAGGTTGTTTCTCCCAAGAATTCTACGGAGAATTTTCATGAAAGCCAAGCTTTCACCGATTGTATTATGGGAATATCATTTCCAAGAAATGACATGTCATCATTATTTAGGACATTCACTGTCAGTGCGCTCCCACTAACCTCCTTATATACACAAGAATCATTTTCGTTTTGAATTAAATCATATACCATTATGATTACATCAAAACGATAATTCCAAGAACGCAATGCTTGCTTCAATCCATACATGGATCGAATAACCTGCAAACCTTGTTTGCTTGTTTTGGTACGACAAAACCGTCAGGATGTTGTAAACATCCTCCAAAAGGTTTCCGTTAAGGAAAGCGATTTTGGCATTCAGCTGCCATATTTCATAAATGAAACATGCAGCATCAGCAAGCATTATCCAAATGGATTTAACCATGGCAACAGTTAAAAGGTTTCGTCGTAATCGACACAATGTTGATAACGATACCTTTTCGCTACAAGCCTAGCTTAGTACGTTGGTATGTTGCCTTCCATGTATGTCTTCCTTGAAGACTTATATAGTACCAATAGGCACAATGCCTTGCGGTACATCAACTAGTGTCCAAACTTAGTTGGTATACATGGAATCCATTTCGGACTTCATGGCACTTTGCCATAATAGGGAGTCGATACCTTGTATCACTTCCTCATACGTAGTCAGTTCGTATTCCTCAATAAGATTGACATCTTTATGAGGTGAGATCAGAAACCCATACCCCAGGTTGTTTTCTGACTCTCTCCGACTTACGCGGTTCTTGTGCATTCGAAGATTATGGTACAGTTTCATCCTTGATGAATTGTTTATGTTCCATTAAGGAATCAGTGCCCTTAATAGTATTACTCTGATTTTCATCGAGTTTTACTTTCCTCCCACTTACCACTGCATATAGGTATTCCTCTTAGGAAAACCGCATGGTGAGCAACAATTACATTGTTCTCTAGTGAGTTGTATAAGTACTATACTTTGGTTTCCCTAGGATAACCCACAATTAGGCACTTATCCGATTTGGGTTCTAGTTTGGTATCATCCAAACATATGCCCAGCATTCCCAAATCTTCAGGAATGAGAAAACCCAGTTTCTTTCCTGTTCATATCTAATATGAAGTCTGTCAAACAGATTTTTATGGAACCTTATTCAAAATAAGTTCTGCACTGTTTATGCGTATCCGTTGAAGGAAATGGTAGCTCAGAGCGACTCATGATTAACCTTATCATGTCCAACAAAATTCGGTTTCTCCGTTCAGACACACCGTCAAATTGACGTGTTCCGGGAGGAGTCCTCATTGAAAGAATACTATACTCTTTCAAGTATTTTAGAAACTTATTGCTTAAGTATTTTCATCATGGTCTAACCGTGATGTTTTTATACTTTAACCGATCTGTTTGTCTACTTCGTGTCGAAACTCTAAAAGTTTCTGATTTATGTTTCAAAAGAAACACATAACCATAATGCGATGCCACATCCGTAAAGGTCACGAAATATTCATTTCCACCTCTAGCCTAGCTAGATATGGGCCCACTTACGTCACTATGAACGAGGGCTAACAGATCGGTGGCACTTGTACTTTTACCAAGTAAAAAGTGTTTTAGGAACTTTGCCTAATAAACTAGATTCGTAGACATGATTTGAATGGAATCAAATTTGTCCTAGTACCCACTCTTAAAAGTGTGGATATACGAGTCTGGTTTAAATTGTGTCCCAGACAACAATGTCACATATAAGTCTCATCTGATTAAATCAGTTTGAGCTATTTGTTTGTCATGTGATATGTTTGAGATTTATTTATATTCAAAATATAAATACTGTTATTCACATCTAATGTGTTTATCTCAATATCATCTTTATAAAATAAAAAACTTTAGTGTTCTAGAATATAAAGGTACCCCCGCAATGGGTTAAACCCTGGTATAGAGATAATGTTTCTAGTCAAACTAGTTACATTATAACAGTTTCCTAATTTAAGTACACACCCGAAGGGTAGTTCCTAAACTTAGGTATCTACGGTTAAAACAGCGACTTTCGTCCCGTTTCCGATTCGCAGATAATCTCAACTGAAGTCAGTATCCTGCTTATTAGCAGTCACCATACCACACTCAGTATCTAAAATCCAATTTTAATACTAGTAGTGAACATGTTTATGACAAACATATTTGAAGTCGGAGCCTTGCCCGTCTTCATTCCTTCATGTCTGCCTTGTCCATACGGCAGTCACGCTTCAGTGACCCCGTTTGCCACAATTTAGGCAGACATCTTGGGATATGTCCTTTATCTTCCCAGAAGATTATAATGATTTTGCCTTTGCCCCTTTTCCACATCCCAGAAGCCTTTGGCCAAGCCTTGGCCTTCTAGAATGTCGAAGTAAGATGCGCCTTGCGCTTCTTGCCTTATTGCAAACTTTGGCTTTGTCTCATTGAGTATAGCCATTAACTCTCCAAGAGTTTACTATTGCAATTTGTACTTCTAAGATCTAAGAATAGATCTATGAAGATCCTTCAATTTCAATATCATACTATAATGATCTAATCCTTAGTTCTGACTAAGAAATTAAGGAGTCCATTTTGCAAGCTTATTGGATTAAGCACTAAAGTTATCATCACATGATATTCCAAATATCATGTTCCACTATTTGCTCAACTCCGGGCTTAGGCTTAAGATGTTATTTTATCAAATAAAGTAACTTCTTAGTTTTCAGGACTATCCTGAGTTTTTATTCCCAATTTGAAAATTAAAGTCGTTTAAATACATTTTCACCCAGGATTATGTTTTAAACACTAATCTTTCATTTTATCTTGATTCTAATAGTCCAACTATTTAATCAACGATTTTAGGTACTATTCATTATAATGATTACTATAGTCTAACTATATAATCAACTATAATTTAAATGGTTAAATTCAATTATATTGATTACTAAAATCCAATTATAAAATCAACTATTAATTGAAATGGTTAATTCAAATATATTGATTACTATAATCCAATTATATAATCAACTATAAATGAAATAGTTTGAATACAGTCCAACTGTTTAAGTAAAGCAACGATTAAATATTAGTCCAACTAATAAATAATTATTTGACGAAATATTTGAAATGAGCGCGTATGGCAAGTAACTAAACGAATATTGCAAATTTAATACTTGTCTCCCACTATTTTTCGGCGAGCCTCTAACCCTCTGTGGAGTACTCGGGAAACCTTGTTTCCTAGTGGGCTAGGATCCCGTTAAATAACACACAATCTTGACTTTGGTCAACAAATTGTATGATAATTAACTAGGTAGATCTCTAAGATCAATTGGATCCCATCCAATTCCTAGATCCAGTAGGTGGACATCCAAGTCCGAAACATATATCTTATATATGCCAATATATCCAATATATTGCCTAACCTTTTTCCTCTGAATCAACTAAGCCTTGGCTTTGGCACAACAAACTTAGTGATCCCAGTTAAGCGGAACCCATTGACCTTGGAAAGCTTCGTAATCAATGTCGATGGACAAGAAGTGATCTTGACTTTGGCCAACAAATCACAACTTGGACAAGACACCAATATGGAACAAAGCCTTCATGATTCAAACACATCCTCGACGGACAAAGGTCTTGACTTTGGCCAACAAACCAATGCCAGTCTTGGATCTTGAGTAAGAATCACTCAATGGAAGGAAAAACGCTTAATATGATGTGAGGGTTTTTCGCGTGTAATTGGCAACCAATTAATTATCTTTGTTAAGGTCTCATCATCATACACCCTTAAACATGCATTCTAAACACATAATAAGGCGCATATAAATAAATATAATAATGATATGCGGATGGATATTTACACATTGTTCCTAGAACAAATCTCTCCATTTCTTCTCTCCCGCTAGCACAAGTATTACTTCTACCCGATTACATAACACTTCTAAAGAAACCTCATTTACATTGAGGGGAATAGGTGAGAAGAGAAATACAAAGAGTAAGGAGGTAATAGGCTGGACACGCAGGTCCAATTAATAAATTCTAAATTTATTACAACAATTTCCAAAATTGCCCCACCCATCCGATATACATTATTCATACATCGCATCCATGTATTCACACAAGCATGTTATCAATCAATCTAATCCAATTAATTAATCTGAAATTAATGACCATCCAATGTTCAAACAACGATTTGATTTTGCGCGAGTCCAACTCGTTTTGCGAATAAGTACTCAAAGTACGAATTCTTGAATTAAATTAAACTACAACATTAAATCCAATTTAATTTGTATTTAATACTAATTCATTTATTTAATTCCAAATTAAATATTACACTTTTAATGTACCTTTACGACTTAGATTCCAAATCTAATCGTTACGGGTCTCAAAGCCCGATTAACATCCAATGTCAATTTAATTTAAAGTCCAATGGGCTTTTAATTAATTTCTTAAGGCATGGACTTTTGGTCAATATGGGTCAAACCCAAATACCAAAGCCCATTTAAGGAATCACCCTTATTTCAAGAAACCATTTAGGCCCATTAGGCCCAATTAAAATATTAAAGGTCCATTAAGTCATAATTGGACTTTATGGATATGGTTTTGGGCCCAATTGGATCCAACCAATTTAGCCTAAACCAATTTTGGTACAACCAAGCCCATTAAGCCCAATTACAACTTTTAAGCCCAATTTCCAAAATAGGCCCAATTAATTAAATTACCAAATTCCAAATTTTATAACTTAATTAACCTAAGTGTATAGCCATAATTAATTACCCAAATTAACATTTCCAAAACACCAATTTGCACAATTAATTATGCTCATTAACATCAAAACATGTCCAACACATTTTAATCAAAAATCAATCATTTTCATGCTTCAGTAGTCTCGGCATTTTTGGGGATTTATAATCTGATTTCGTTTTCAATCCAATTGAATTACAAATCAACATTACCCAATGTTTTCCAACTCATCCAATGATCAAAAACACAAAATACCATGACAATTAGGGTTCATGTACCTCTCGGCCAAGGCAAATTATTGGGTAAAAATTGATCCAATCATCTTTTCATGAAATTGATCATGCACAACTTCAATTAAACATCATTCAAGCATACTCAATCAATTAATTTTATCAAATCATGCTCAAATTCAATTTACCCAATTTTAACCCTAATCAAGTTTCATGCTTAAATGGCTCTGATACCATTGTTGGGATTCTACGGTCTAACCGGGATCGATTTAAGCAAAGAAACCATGTTCGAATACAACAAAGAAGTTGCAGAATACTTACATTGATCGGTTGAGCGATGCGAAGAACAAAATCTTCAAGCTTTTCCCTCATAGGGCTCACGGCAGTGGGCTGTTTTGTCTTCAAAATTTCGGTCATGGTGGTCTCAAGCTACAAGCTTTGTGATGTATATTCCATGCCCACGGGTGGGTTTCCCTATCACATTCGCGAGACTCCAGAAGTGTGCTAGCACTCGGTAATTTTTGCAACAAAAATTACCATATTCTTCCTTGTATGCTCGGTAAAACGAGTGAAAGAATGAGAAGAATGCCCCTTGGGCGTGAGAGGGAGAAGAGAAGAAGTGAGAGAGTGTGTTATGTTTGGTTGTTGGATAAATGTGTATCTAATACACAAAATAAAGTCAAACACCAAAATTTGGATAAATGGTAAATGGCTTTAATTTATCCAACAACTCACATCAATCACTCAAATCAAAAAGTGACTAGTTGTCACATCACTAAAAGTGATAAATGATTTGACGCTTGATGTGACCTTTGAGCCGCATTTGAATGTGAAATGCGAGTGCGCCCGCAAACACTCCCGGGCTCAGGTTCGCTAATTCCAAATTAACGAATTTTTTGTTGCGTCGTAATTAAATAATTATGCCTAGAAAAATTACTATTCACGTCGCTAACGAATTAATTCTAAATTAACTCGTTCACCCGAATTAAAATCTAATTTTAATTCTGCGTCGAAATCCAATTTCGTATAATATATCGAATATAGTATTTTATCGATTAATTCCAAATTAATCGTTCTCTCCCTGTACGAATTAATTCTCTATCCGAACACGTACGTACCTAGTACTACGTTTTTACCGATTTACAAGACAAGGTTGGCTTCTAGCAAAGCGTCATGCCTACCCAATTCTCCAGAAATATCCTTACATGAATAAGTGATCTATATCAGGCGTAGTATACGTTGTATTGCGTATTTCGATCCAGTATCGGATGTCACATGAAAGGCCTGGGGCTTGAATTGTGTCTGCCCCGTACAAAACACATATCGGATCTCTGGTAACTAGTCTCTATAATCGGATAAACATGACCTAGTCATAATATCCCGATAGCTGCAGCATATAAGAGAATAAGTTCCGTATCCTACGTGATCATCATCTCCACTTTGACTGGAGTGATACTTCTATCTCGACATCACACCCAATACACTACGATTCTCAATATACCTAGAAGAGGTGTACACAGAACCTGTTAAAGACCTGGACGACCAAAACCAAAGTATATTGATTGTCGCAAGTATTAGCGGTGCACGTCTCAGGTTAAGACCAAATACACCTACCCTGATTCGGACTTCCATATACACATAGTCATACTACCAATGGAATTTCGAGGGGTCTATCCAGAGCGAAGCTGTTTTCCGTACCATCGGTAAAACACAACCTCCTATTACACTTGCATGAGTATCATATACCCAAATATATGAGAACTATGCCGTTATGCCCTCACAACACGCACAAGGGTAATACTAGTCTATTCCGCATTATCAATGTCCAATCTCGATAATACTACGACTATGGATATTTAATGATGAAACGTTTATGGATTGATATTGTCTCATATCTTATCAATCCGGAACTAATCATATGGACCTTTCATCATTTATACATCTTGGTGATCTAATCACAAATGATAAAAGAACAATTTCCTTTGTCACATAGTTAATTTGTACAACAACACCATGATCTGTACAAATAGTGATGCTATGGGTCATAATTGTCCAACAGCAAGTTCATCACATAATATTAACATTCCTAAGGATACCACTCAACCTATCACCGGCGAAACGACTTCACGTATTCAAGTGAGAAATCGAGGTTCTGAAATGTTGATAAAATATTCCACTCTGGTAGTGAATCATGTCACTTATGCGAAGAATGATGTCTGTAATTATTGTGAAAAAATTTACAAATACACTGGTAGGTATGGAACTATGACGGGTCATATGAGTGCTCATAAAGCTGAGTTTGGGATTGATACAACACAATTACAAAATGACAAGGTTTCTGTAATGCCCCGACTTATAACAACCCTAGCCAAATGAGTACAGAGCCGGAACGCTACCAACACTTCTACACTAACCTTAAATTGTCCAAACGCTTAAGTAAATATCCTAATGTTATTAAATTAATAGTCAGTTATAAAGAAAAAATAACTTTCTTCAAACCCAAATCGTAGAATAAGTGCACTGCATAAACTAAAGTAACAAACTAGATCTTTAGAGACCTATCCATCCTGAAAACTTATTATCTTAATGTCCCCAAATTGTAAATTAAGAAAGACACGGTTCCTTATTACATCAGTCACCATCATGGATTTTTCACGCAACCATCAACAGCTAGATCGGTATAATCGTTTGAAAGGTGATCACCAAGCTCAGCAAGAAATTTTCATGTATGAATGCAAAGATAACCCTTTTAAGAACACAACACTTTAAAAACTTTGATTTTAGGATAAACCTTCACCAAATGATAAACCATTTCCAGTAAATGGGCCCTCTGTCTCAGTATACGCTATAAAGCAACTGATGAGCGAAAAATATATCAATATTTATCACCTCTTTTACTTAATATTTTGTTTAGTTTCTCGGTTTGATGAACATTTTGATGTGTTTTAGTTTATTTTGCAGATAAAATAATATTGGGACTCAATGAAATCATTTAGGACGAAATATGGGTCAAATAAGGGCAAAAAATTGGACTTGAAATATTAATTTTGGAGATTGGAAACTTGAAAGGGCGTTCTAACGAAGTGCAGTTTCGGAAATTCCAATTTTGCGCAACTGTCGTATTTTGGGCATAACGTTTTACTCCGATATCGGATTGAGCTGATTCAAGTTTCAGATTAAAGAAAACTCAAAGCTCTACAACTTTGAATAACAAAATAATTTCGATTTCTGAAGATTTCATGGCCGAATATGTTGAAACATCCGTAAGTGTGTTATGTCTAATTATTAAAGTCATTTTCAAAGCAAAAAATAAAAAAAATAAAAAAAAATAAAAATAGTCAAGCTCCCACCAAACATGATAGATATTAATAATGGATTTGGTGGAGCAATTAGTGGAGCAATTAATAATGGATTTGGTGGATGATTTGATGGAGGTAAAATTTTGCCTATAAATACCAAGCCATTTCATTTGTAAATTCATACTTTCTTCTTTGAAATTCCTTAAGAATACTAAGAAGATTGTATCTTGTTTGTTTATTTACAACTTTCAGTAATTAATTTCCGTTTTCGCACTTTCTTTTCTTTACTTTTCAGTTTTTACTTTCCGCAATTTACTTTTACGCACAATACTTTTCTTTCTTTACTTTTTAAGTTTTTACTTTTCAAGCAATGAGGATGTAACTCCCCCTTGCTGGGGTAAAATGTAAAGCTTTTATTATTGCTATTTAGATTAATCTTCCCTAATTATAATATAATAAATATTTAAAATCCGACTTAACGAGGATACCGCCATATTGGTCGGTTGGTAAATAATTATAAATTGGTTTTAACCTGACTAAGCATGGATACCGCCTGGTTGGTCGGTTGGTAATTAATTATTAATTTGACTTAATCAGGATACCGCCTATATGGCTGGTTGGTAATTATCATGCAAAGTTAATATATTATATTAAGGGATATATCTAAAATAGTAGTAATAAAAGTGGATCCTTTTACCTCATCAATTTCTTTATTGTACTTTTACTTTATTTACTTTCAGCATTTACTTTCCAGTAATTTAATTTCCAGCATTTACTTTCCAGTAATTTAATTTCTAGCATTTACTTTATGTCTTTTCTTTTATTTAAGTTTTTACTACCCGTAAATATGTGTCGTAACTAAGCCAGTTATCTTGGGTTGTGATGAAATCCAATATCACCGGTTTATAAGGGGTTAAATTACACTTTGGGTAATATAAATATTTATTTATTGAGACTTAATCCTAATGCTTTTTATTAACTGGCCATTAATAAAATTGAACTGGTAAACTTAAAATGAACATGGAAAAGAGATTTTAGGTTAAAGACCTTAGAATCAATAGGCCACGATCTTCCTTGAGGATTGATAACCCTTTACTAGATTTCCTTACAGGATAGAAATATACCTGTCGGGCGGGGGTAGCCATAATTGGAACTTAATCTTAATGAATTCAGATAACTTGGTTAACATAGGAATATGATTATTTGGGTTATACTGGGTATTTGTATTTGACCATCGGAAGAGGCTTTTACATAATTTCGTGTTCCAGGTTAATAAACCAATATATTACATAAACGTAAAATAACCACTTCATCTTTTAAAAAGATATTGGAAGGATTCACAACCCTGCATAGTTTTATAAATTTGAATTTTCTTCAATCTACTTTTAAGCAATTTATTTACTTGTTGTAATTTTAAAGTCACCATCCAATCAAACAATCAATCCATTAGATACTTGTAAACATTTAACTTCATAAATTGAAAAAAAAAAGTTTTAAGTCCTCGTGGGATCGATACTTTTTATACTACTTGAACGATACGTGCGCTTGCGTTATACGCGTGTGATTATGCCGGTCAAGTTTTTGGCACCGTTGCCGGTGACTTATTTATCTTTCACTATTAGTTTTAGGGTTGGATACTTTACTTGTATCTAATTTATTTTTACTTATTGTTTTTGTTTTCTTGTGTTTCAGGTTCTCAGAAACTACATGAGGCGAACCAGAAGCTTTGAAATCCGACCGCTTGACCCAGAGATTGAAAGAACCATCAGACAATTGAGAAGAAAAAGGCGAGAAGGACAAGAAGCAATCAACAACATGGAACATGAACCTTTGCACGTTACATCACCAATTCCTATTCGAGACAGAACCATTCCGGTGGTTGACGGCCTCATTTCCTGTATTGTACTTCCTCCCTTACCAGTAAATGCGTGTGACATCAAAACATGCATACGAATGATTTAGCAGTCAGTACAGTTTGGGGGAATGCAACTGAAGATCCTAATGCCCACATCAGTAACTTCCTGGAAGTTTGCGGCACTTTCAATTACAACAGAGCATCAGAAGAAGTAATGAGACTGTACGTTTTTTCATATTCCTTTAAAGACAGAGCAAAAGCTTGGCTACATTCACTACTAGCAGGTTCCCTCACAACTTGGAACACTCTAGCCACCAAATTCCTTGCAAAGTACTTTCCACCAACCAGAACAGTAAAATTGAGAAATGACATCACATCCTTTGTACAACTTGACTCGGAAACTCTCTACGAAGCTTGGGAAATGTACAAATATTTGCTCCGGAAATTTCCTCACCATGAGATTCCAAAATGGCTTCAAGTCCAAACTTTCTATAATGGACTTTCTGGATTGATGAGAACCACAATTGATGCTGCTACTGGAAGAGCTTTGATGGTAAAAGGAGAAGATCAAGCCTGGGACTTAATCAAAGAAATGGCTAACAACAATTCATTGTGGCCAACAGAAAGGAGCATGATTCAACGAATTGCAAGAATTTATGAAGTTGGAGCTAACTCAACAGTGAATACTAAGTTGGAGCAAATGTGCAAAAGCCTGGAAACACTTAGCACGCAAGTTGCAAACATCGCCAGAGCCACAATTTCACCATATAGAGGATCACCAGAGCCGAACCAACATGAAGAAATGGTGAACTATGTCAACAATTTCAACAGACGTGGGAACAATCCATATTCCAACACCTATAACCCAGGGTGGATGAATCGTCCTAATTTTTCATGGAGCAACAATTCAGGGCAAAAGAACATTCCACCACATGGATTTCAACAGCAAAATAAAAGCCAAGAGTTTGAAAAAGAACCAGAAATGAAAGAATCGATTGCAGAGATATTCAAAAAGCAACAAACAGCATATGATGTTATTTTTCAAAGCCAATCTGCTTCCATCAAAGCACTGGAAAATCAAATTGGACAACTGGCCAATGCTCAGAGTTACAGACCGCCAAGGAACCTTCCTAGCATCACAGAACCAAATCCAAGGAACCGAGGGAATGAGCAATGCCAAGCCATTACTTTAAAAATCAATACTGAAATCAATAAAGATGTTGGAATCAAGGCAACAATTGAAGAGGTTCCTAAATATGCAGTTCCACAGATGGAGGAAAAAAAAGCAAAGGAAAAAGATCAAGAAAAATTCACTCCACCTCCACCTTTTCCACAGCGTCTCCAGAAAAACAAACTAGACAATCAGTTTGCTCGATTCTTGGAGGTGTTCAAAACGTTGCACATCAACATTCCATTCGCAGAAGTGTTGGAAGAAATGCCCATCTATGTCAAATTCATGAAAGATATTCTTTCACGAAAGTGGAGATTGGGAGATTACGAGACAGTAGCATTGACAGAAGAATGCAGTGCAATCATTCAGAGGAAACTTCCCCCGAAGTTGAAAGATCCTAACAGTTTCACTGTCCCATGCACCATTGGAGAAAATTATATCGATAAGGCTTTATGTGATTTAGGTACAAGTGTTAATTTAATGCATTTTTTCTATTTACAGGAAACTGCAAATTGGAGAAGCAATGCCTACCTCAGTCTCTCTGCAACATGCTGATCGAACGATCGTATTTCCGAGAGGTGTAATTGAGGATGTGCTGGTCAAAGTTGACAAATTCATTTTCCCAGCAGATTTTATTATCCTTGATATGAAGGAAGATGAAGACGTGCCACTAATCCTCGGGAGACCGTTTTTGGCTACAGGTCGAACCATTATTGATGTACCGAAAGGAGAACTAACTATGAGAGTACATGACCAAGAAGTAACATTCAATGTTTTCAAGGCCATGAATTTCCCAGATGATGAAAAGAAAGAGGATTGTTTCAGACTTGATGTGATAAATAGTACCATCCAGAACTCCAATACAATGCAAAGTTCTACTGAAAAACTTAAAGCACTGAAGAAGCCAATTCATGCACTACAAGCAACAGAAGAGAAACAGTTCCATCAGCTCAAAGAATTAGAGGAATTTCACATACAACCTTTTGAGAATGCCAAACTGTACAAAGAAAAGGCCAAGAATAGACATGATGAGAAGTTAGTGCGCATACAACTGAAACCAAAGCATAGGGTACTGTTAAACAAGTCAAGCTTGAAACTCTTCCCATGGAAGCCAAATTCAAGGTGGTCAGGTCCATTCTTAATCACCAAGGTCTTACCAGATATAGCCATTGAGTTACATGATCCCGACTCCAACAAAACATTCAAGGTTAAAAACAAGCGTGTCAATCACTACTGGGGAGAATCAATTGAGTGATAAAAAGAAAGTGTCGCACTTTCAGATCCAGCATAATGTTTGGGCAGTCATGTTTAGCTGACGACATTAAATTTAGCGCTAGCTGGGAGGCAACCCATGTAATTTTTGTATATATTCAAATTTGGTGTGTTTTATTTTTGTGTATTTAATTTTGCAGGTTAAGTCATTTCAGGATGGAAGAAGTTATCGCAAATCTTCACAAGCAATTTTCTTCTCTCCCTCAAAAATCTCTGATGAAAGTTTACAAAGCTCGCTTAGAACGGATGAGACTACTGATGATCAAAGGTATGCCTACTGACATTCTTTGGATTATTGAAGCACGGGTCCGATTGGCAGGTGAGTCATCTGACTCTTTTATTTCACATCGTCCTGGTTTAGGAAGAAGCACATATGCTAAAAAGAGAAGAGCCAAAAGAATGGGTGTTTGTTATAAATGTACTCGTATGACATGTAATACTCATTGTCGTTTTTTTGGGAATGATGTCTGATAACCGTGAAGATAAGATTAATTTCATTAGGGATGGCTTGAGTAAGGAGTCTTTGGATGACATATCCAAAACCCTTGAGACGCATACCAAAGGATATGTATATCATGAATTTCGTATGTTATATACATAATTCCGTAAAGAAAGACAACAGTTAAGTCGGGAATCTGACTAAAAAAGACCATGTTTGCCAATTTATAAGAAAATTGGATGGGAAGCTTGTCCCTGACGCATAGACGTCAATCAAGCCGTTACTTTTCTTGTAACTATTATTTCTCTTTGTCTTTTCCTAATAATTATGATTTGTTTTGTTGTTTTCTTTTATTTTCTCTGACAGGATCCAGACTTTTTGATCTTTCACGATTTATTTTACTGTTTAACTAATAATTGTCATCTGGCAGGTACTGGTGCTATTATTTTTACTCACCCTTTTCAGGTGTTATAAATTCAACTCATCATTGCACTCTTGAAGGCATCCAGAGCTAAAAAAGAAATACATAAAAATGGAAGCCACTTCAAGAAGACGAGTTGTAAATATCTGTGTCTTTTGTGGTACTAGTGTTGGTACTAAACCACAATACGTAGCAGCAGCACATGAATTGGGTCGAGTCTTAGCCGAAAGAAACATGCACTTAGTATATGGCGGTGGCAATCTTGGACTAATGGGGATCATTTCAAAGGCCTTACAGGATGGAGGCAGTCAAGTTATGGGAATCATCCAAAAACCTTTGGTGGACGCGAATCTGATAGGACCATCGAACAGAGAGGAACTGATCGTGCCAGGTATGTCTGAACGACTGGTAGAAATGATTAACCGTGATGATGCTTTTATTGCTTTACCAGGAGGCTTGGGCACAATGGAGGAAAGTTTTACTGTGTTATCTTGGGCGAACTTGAACATACACCAGAAACCGCCTGGACTGTACAACATTGATGGATTTTATGACTTTCTTTGTGTGTTTATTGATGATGCCCGAAGAAATGGGTTCGTGTCAAAGCTTGTAAGAGAACTCATCTTTACTGCCAGAACTGCACCAGATTTAATTGATCAAATCTTAGCCTTTGAACCTCAAATTGACACCATTTTTCCAAGATAAACTGGTCCGATAATGATTGTGGTAAGAGGCGTCGGATAAATCTAGATCTTAACCTTTAACTTTTCATTTAGATGTAGAATTTCAGCTAACCAGGTACGATTTTCTAAACTCTTCTTATGTTGTTTAAGACATTGGGGACAATGTCTCATTTAAGTTTGGGGGAGGAGAATAGTTAAATTGTATCTTGTTATTATTGTTTTATTTCTTATATCTTGTTCTTATTATTTTATATCTTATTGTTTTATTTTTAGTTAAAATTTTTCGAAAAAGCCAAAAAATTGAAAATTTTACGAAAACCAAAAAAATATTTTGTATTTTTGTGTTTTTATTTGATTAATCAGGTGAAATTGGTGTGAGATAGTTGTGTAAGGAATTTCCATTCCTCAGACGTATCTCAACCTATTTCGGAGTAAGTTAATTTTTGTTTATTTCCTTTTAAATTATTTAATTTGTGAATTCTTCATAAAATTGACTAAAATGAATCTTTATATACTCAGTTGACAGGTATTATCAGCATACATGGTAATATACAGACATGAGATGTAATTGAAAAGTTTGTAATATTCAGTGCTCTAGTTTAATTGGAGGAAGCATCTATAAAAAGCGATGGAGTAAAAAACAAATTCTGAGATCCGAGTTATTAAGTCTGTAAGGGTGTTTTAACACCTAGTGCCCTAAAACCAACTGGTTTGGGAGTCACTGAATCAAAGCTCGCTACATGGATCAAAGATGTTGCAAATATATATATATATATATATATATCTGAAGTCTGAGTAATTAAGTCCGTAGAGGTATCTTAACACCTAGTGCCCTAAAACCAACTGGTTTGGGAGTCATTGGCCCAAAGTCCGCTACATAGAAGAAATATATTGTATATAAATTAAAAAAAATCAAAAAAAAAAAAGTATTCCATTGCTTAAAAAATGTGTGAATTCTGATAAAATTTTAGGACAAAAATATTACTCTCTTCTCAACTACACACGTGACTATTGTGGGCAAAATGAGTTGATTAATATTTTGTTGATTGTGTATATGGAGAATGGTAAAAATTATCGGAGAATTTACTTATTCGGTAATTTAAAAAGAAACAAAAACAACTATTGACTTGGATTAGAAGTTTCATCTGTTTAGTCACTAACTTCTTTATTCTCATTTCTCTTGTCTTTTTTCTTTTGTGTGCATTAGTTTTATTATTTTTTTACTTTTGTAAAACGTTTGTGGGTATCGTTGCTGTAAGCCGTCACGAGACTACAACTCGTCCACTAGGGACACCTATGGGTTTAAAGGCTTGTTGCATGCTAAATGCAACCGTGATCCCTACGAAAGTGGCTTAGTTTAATTTTAATTGTTTCTTGTATTTTATTTTGTTGTTTTGCTCGAGGACTAGCAAAATGTTAGGTTTTGGGGTGTGATGCTCGAAAAATTTATCAATATTTATTGCCCCTTTTACTTAATATTTTGTTTAGTTTCTCGGGTTTGATGAACGTTTTGATGTGTTTTAGTTTATTTTGCAGATAAAATAATATTGGGACTCAATGAAATTATTTAGAACGAAATGTGGCTCAAATAAGGGGAAAAAATTGGACTTGACATATTAATTTTGGAGATTAGAAACTTGAAGGGCGTTCTAACGAAGTGCAGTATCGGAAATTCCACCAAATTTGTTGAAACATCCGTAAGTGTATTATGCGTAATTATTAAAGTCATTTTCAAAGCATAAAAATAAATAAATAAATAAAAAATAAAAATAGTCAAGCTCCCACCAAACATGATAGAAAATAATAATGGATTTGGTGATGAGCAATTAGTGGAGCAATTAATAATGGATTTGGTGGATGATTTGATGGAGGTAAAATTTTACCATAAATACCAAGCCATTCATTTGTAAATTCATACTTTTTTCTTTGAAATTCCTTAAGAATACTAAGAAGATTGTATATGTTTGTTTATTTACAGCTTTCAGTAATTAATTTCCGTTTTCGCACTTTCTTTTCTTTTCTTTTCAGTTTTTACTTTCCGCAATTTACTTTTACGCACATTACTTTTCCTTCTTTACTTTTTAAATTTTTACTTTTCAAGCAATGATGAGGTAACTCCCCCTTGCTGGGGTAAAATGTAAATCTTTTATTATTTCTATTTAGATTAATCTCCCCTGATTATAATATAATAACTATTTAAAATCTGACTTAACGAGGATACTACCATATTGGTCGGTTGGTAAATAATTATAAATTTGTTTTAACCTGACTAAGCATGGATACCGCCTGATTGGTCGGTTGGTAACTAATTATTAATTTGACTTAATCAGGATACCGCCTATATGGCTGGTTGGTAATTATCACGCAAAGTTCATATATTATATTAAGAGAGATATCTAAAATAGTAGTAATAAAAGTGGATCATTTGACCTCAGCATTTCTTTTGTATTTACTTTTACTTTATATACTTTCAGCATTTACTTTCCAGTAATTTACTTTCCAGTAATTTAATTTCCAGCATTTACTTTCCAGTAATTTAATTTCTAGCATTTACTTTATGTCTTTTCTTTTATTTATGTTTTTACTACCCGTAAATATGTGTCGTAACTAAGCCAGTTATCTTGGGTTGTGATGAAATCCAATATCACCGGTTTATAAAGGGTTAAATTATAGTTTGGGTAATATAAATATTTATTTATTGAGCCTTAATCCTAATGCTTTTTATTAACTGGCCATTAATAAAATTGAACTGGTAAACTTAAAATGAACTTGGAAAAGAGATTTTAGATTAAAGACCTTAAACTCAATAGCCCATGATCTTCCTTGAGGATAGATAACCCCTTAATAGATTTCTTTACATGATAGAAATATACCTGTCGGGCGGGGGTAGCCATAATTGGAACTTAATCTTAATGAATTCAGATAACTTGGTTAACATAGGAATATGATTAATTGGGTTATACTGGGTATTTGTATTTGACCATCGGAAGATGCTTTTACATAATTTCGTGTTCCAGGTTAATAAACCAATATATTACACAAACGTAAAATAACCACTTCATCTTTTAAAAAGATATTGGAAGAATTCACAACCCTGAATAGTTTTATAAATTTGAATTTTCTTCAATCTACTTTCAAGCAATTTATTTACTTGTTTTAATTTTAAAGCCACCATCCAATCAAACAATCAATCCATTAGATACTTGTAAATATTTAACTTCATAAATTGATAACAAAAGGTTTTAAGTCCACGTAGGATCGATACTTTTTATACTACTTGAACGATATGTGCGCTTGCATTATACGCGTGTGATTACGCCTGTCAGCAACCGATAGAGATTTTGATATTCTTCCGAGAATACATTTAACCATTACCATAGATAATCCTTTATCATCAACCTTACCAACCATTACCATATACCCTCCATGTAGCAATGATACCAAGCCCGCTTCAAAATCCATTTCCAACCGTATTATAAAAATCATAACCTGATGCAACACCTATCACTACTTAAATAGTTTATGTGTTATGCATGTTGAATATAATGCAATGAAATTGAATAGTAAATTTAGTAATAGAAAACAACCATCACATTATTCATAGCAAAAATACATAAACATAATAAACCTAATCCACACCAATACCGTTCAATAAGCACACCAAACATACCATTCAATTCACATATATTAGTCATGCGGTACAGTTGGCAAATTACTTACCTCTACGAGAATTTCGCACAGTGTACCTAGTTCGTTAACGTGCTCTAGAAATATGCAACATATCGAGTGATTTAAATATACTCATATAATTTTGTATCCCTATTATTATTTTTTTTTTTTGTATTTTATATATATACTTATATCCTGCTATCCATTTATTATTATTATTATTAGTGTATACATAAGCCAACGTATGAGTATGCATTCTTCCTACTGCCAAGCATATAATTATTCATTATTAGTACGGAATATTTTATTTCACTATTTATTATGATTGCATATATATACTTATTTATATTTATACAAACATAAATATATATATTCAATTAATTAATTAATTAATTATTTCATTTATTCATTTTATTTTTTAAATTAGGTTGGGAATCATCATCAGCTCATAATGTTCGTGTCCTCATTCACAATTGAATTTTGAAGGCTATGTAACGATCGGTAGTTTAGTACTATTACGTTGTAAGTACTGTGGTATTGTTGGACGAAGATAATATAAAATAAAATATGTTGAGACTCTAATATGTTCATGAGATGACTTTGGGGACAATCGGTAAATTTCTCAAAGTCCCGGGACGGGACTGTACCATGTTTTCTTTGGACTGCCCATAGTATTTGGGGCGTAACTGTTTCATACAATCTCCGATTTTTATGAATTTTATATCGTCGGAAAGCTGAGATCGAGACCTACAACTTCCGCATTGAATATTTTCCCAAATTCGGACCAGAAGCGGGTAAAAAACGTGAGTCAAATACGAATGAATAGTAATTTCGGGGTTAAAAAGAGAAAACTAAAACTTTCTACATTTTTCTACACACTTCCACAAATTACAAAATATCTAAGGCACCCCCCACTATATAAGTGTGAACTATTCACAAATTACAAATTTTGGGAAAGAAATAAAAGGTGAAAAATGTGAAAGAGAAAGAGAAAAAGAAAGAGAAAAGGAGAAAGAAAGAAGAAGCGTGACCGTGAGAAGAAAAAATAGGGAAGAAGAAAGTAAAAAGAAGAAGGAAAAGAAAGAAAAGAAGAGGGAAGATGGAAGCTGTCATGGAGGATGAAGAAAATGAAGAGAAGGAGAGATAATAAAACTTGACCCAAATTTTGAGATTTTGATTTTGGTGATTCTAGTGATATGGTAATGATAATAACATGTTTGGGGTTCTAATTGATGAGATATGAGCTTGGGATTGATTATTGTGTGATTTGATATGTGGATCATGTTGGACAATTATGACACATAACGTCACTATTTGTAAAAGACATTGTGTTTTTGTACAAATTAACTATGTGACAAAGGAAATTGCTATTTTATCATTTTGTAATTGGATTACTTGGATATATATATGTTGGACAGTTATGACCTATAGCGTCACTATTTGTACAGATCATGGTGTTGTTGTACAAATTAACAATGTGACAAAGGAAATTTCTCTTTTATCATTTGTGATTAGATCACCAATATGTATAAATGATGAAAGGCCCATATGATTAGTTCCTGGATTGAGATGATATGAAACAGTATAAATCCACGAAGGTTTAATCATTAAATATCCATAGTCAGAGTATTATCGAGATTGGACATCGATAATGCGGAAAAGACTAGTATTACACTTGTGCGCGTTGTGAGAGCATAACGACATAGTTCTCATATATTTGGGTATAGGATACTCATGCAAGTGTAGTAGGAGGTTTTGTTTTACCAATGGTACGGAAAACAGCTTCGCTCTGGATAGACCCCTCGGAATTCCATTGGTAGTATGACTATGTGTCTATGGAAGTCCGAATTAGGGTAGGTGTATTTGGTCTTAACATGAGACTTGCACCGCTAATACTTGCGACAATCAATATACTTTGGTTTTGGTCATCCAGGGCTTTAACAGGTTTCTGTGTACGCCTCTTCTGGGTATATTGAGAATCGTAGTGTATTGGGTGTGATGTCGAGATGGAAGTATCACTCCAGTCATAGTGGAGATGATGATCACGTAGGATACGATACTGGTTCTCTTATGTACTGCAGTCATCGGGATAATATGACTAGGTCATGATTATCCGATTATAGAGACTAGTTACCAGAGATCCAATATGTGCTTCGTACAGGGCAGACACATTTCCAGCCTCAGGCCTTGCACGTGACATCTGATGCTGGATCGAAATACGCAATACTACGTATACTACGCCTGATATAGATCACATATTCCTGTAAGAATATTTTTGGAGAATTGGGTAGGCATGTCGATTTGCTAGAAGCCAATCTTGTCTTGTAAATTGGTACAAACGTAGTACTAGGTACTTACGTGATCGGATAGTCCGACGACCGGATTTACTGCCAACATATCCGGGGATCTCATGGGTCGCTTCCCGAAGATTCACCGATGACGTATGACTCACACTTTATTAATCTGGGATTAATTAGATGAGAGAGAAAATTAATCTGGGATTAATTACAGAGATATTTTATGTGGGATAAAATATTAATTAAATAGAGAGAACGATTAATTTGGAATTAATCGATAAAAAAATTTATTCGATATATTATACGAAATTGGATTTCGACGCGGAATTGAAATTAGATTTTAATTCGGGCGAACGAGTTAATTTAGAATTAATTCGTTAGCGATGTGAATAGTGATTTTGCTAGGCATAATTATTTAATTACGTCGCGACGAAAAATTCGTTAATTTGGAATTAGCGAACCCGAGCCCGGGTGTATTTGCGGGCGCACTCGTATTGCGAATTTAAGTGCGGCCCACAAGTCACATCTAGCGTCAAATCACTAGTCAATCAAGTGATGGAAGTCACATCACTTTGAGTGAAGTGATGTTTGTCATCATTGATTGATGTGAATAATGACATGAGTGGTTGATGGCATTTATGGCCATTTTGGCTCCAAATCTTGGTTTGACTTTTGAAAAGCCAAATACCAAATTTTGGTATATTTTTTTTTTGATTTTTGGAAAATCAAATAAGTGTGTATTAGATACATAAACCTAAAAACAACACAATACTACTCTCTCTCTCCCTTACACGGTTTTAGAAACCATATCTCCCTTCTCTCATCTCTCTCGGCTTTAGGCCATTTTTCTTCTTCCATTTTCTGGTTTGACCGAATTAAGGAGAAGCAATATGGTGATTTTTGTGGCAAAAATTACCAAGTGCTAGCACACAAATGAGGACATACAAAGGTGATTGGGAACCACACTTGTGAGCTTGGAATCACAACACAAAAGCTTGGAGCTTGGAGCTTGGAGATGGCCAAATTTCTTGGAGCTCAAATCAGCCCACTGCCGAGCCACCAAGAGGACCATTGCCGTGAGCTTCTTCTACCTTGGAGGAAAATATTTTCTTCGTCGCATCCAATCCGATCAATGTAAGTATGATTTCGCCATACTTCTTGATGTATTCGCATGTTGTTTTTTGCTTGATAATGATCCTTGGAACCTTAGAGAAACCCAACAATGGTATCTTGAGCCAATATTGAGCATGAAACTTTTTAGGGTTAAAATTGAGTAAAATCAATTTGAGCATGATTTGATGAAATTGTTTGATTGAGTATGCTTTAATGATGTTTAATTGAAGTTTGATTGGATCACTTTCATGAAAAATTGGATTGGATCATTTTTCCCCAAAAATTGAGGCTTGGCCGAATGGTACCCTAATTGTGGCTCTTGGTGATTTTTGATTTTGGACAATTGGATATGTTTGAAATGCATGGGATATATTAATTTGTGGTTTAATTGGATTGAAAACAAAATTGATTTAAAATTATCCCCATTGCCGAGAGCTACATAAGCATGAAATGGGTTTGATTTGTTTCAATGTGTTGGACATGGATTGAACATGATGAGCAATTAATTGTGTAAAT
The DNA here is from genome assembly GCA_019454045.1 of Zanthoxylum bungeanum. NCBI lineage: Eukaryota > Viridiplantae > Streptophyta > Magnoliopsida > Sapindales > Rutaceae > Zanthoxylum > Zanthoxylum bungeanum. The sequence continues at coordinate 17,855 of SKCR01044921.1, read as the reverse complement.
TGATGTTTTAGAAATGTTAATTTGGGTGATTAATTATGGCATTACACTTTGAGTAATTAAATTGTGAAATTGGAATTTTGGAATTTAATTATGTTGGGCCAAATTTGGAATGGGCTTGTAAAGTTGTAATTGGGCTTTAATGGGCTTGGTTGTACCAATATGGGTTTAGGCTAAATTGGTTGGATCCAATTGGGCCCAAAACCATATCCATAAAGTCCAATTATGACTAATGGACCTTAATACTTTAAATGGGCCTAAATTGGTTTCTAGGCATATAAGAGTGATTCCTTAAATGGGCTTTGGTAATTGGGTTTGACCCAAGTTGACCAAAAGTCCATGCCTTAAGAAATTAATTAAAAGCCCATTGGACTTTAAATTAAATTAACATTGGATGTTAATCGGGCTTTGAGACCCTTAACGATTAGATTTGGAATCTTAGTCGTAAGAGTTCGTTAATAAAGTGTAATATTTAATTTGGAATTAAATAGTGAATTAGTATTAAATACATATTAAATTGGATTTTATGTTGTAGTTTAATTTAATTAAGGAATTCGTACTTTGAGTACTTATTCGCAAAACGAGTTTGAATCACGCAAAATCAAATCGTTGTTTGAACATTGGATGGTCATTAATTATCAGATTAATTAATTGGATTAGATTGATTGATAACATGCTTGTGTGAATACATGGTTGCGATGCATGAATAATGTATATGAGATGGATATTAGATGGGTGTGGCAATTTTGGAAATTGTTGTAATAAATTTAGAATTTATTAATTGGACCTGCGTGTCCAGCCTATTACCTCCTTACTCTTTGTATTTCTCTTCTTACCTATTCCCCTCAATGTAAATGAGGTTTCTTTAGAAGTGTTATGTAACGGGTAGAAGCAATACTTGTGCTAGCGGGATAGAGGAAATGGAGAGATTTGTTCTAGGAACAATATGTTAAAGTATCCATCCGCATATCATTATTATTTTATTTAAGCGCCTTATTATGTGTTTAGAATGCATGTTTAAGGGTGTATGATGATGAGACCTTAACAAAGATAATAAATTGGTTGCCAATTTGCACGCGAAAAACCCTCAAACCATATTAAGCATTTTTCCTTCCATTGAGTGATTCTTACTCAAGATCCAAGACTGGTATTGGTTTGTTGGCCAAAGTCAAGGCCTTTGTCCGTCGAGGATGTGTTTGCATCATGAAAGCTTTGTTCCATATCGGTGTCTTGTCCAAGTTGTGATTTGTTGGCCAAAGTCAAGATCACTTCTTGTCCATTGACATTGATTACGAAGCTTTCCATGGTCAATGGGTTCCGCTTAACTGGGATCACTAAGTTTGTTGTGTCAAAGCCAAGGCTTAGTTGATTCAGAGGAAAAAGGTTAGGCAATATATTGGGTATATTGGCATATATAAGATATATGTTTCAGACTTGGATGTCCACCTACTGGATCTAGGAATTGGATGAGATCCAATTGATCTTAGAGATCTACCTAGTTAATTATCATACAATTTGTTGGCCAAAGTCAAGATTGTGTGTTATTTAACGGGATCCTAGCCCACTAGGAAACAAGGTTTCCCGAGTACTCCACAGAGGGTTAGAGGCTCGCCGAAAAAGAGTGAGAGGCAAGTATTAAATTTGCAATATTCGTTTAGTAACTTGCCATACGCGCTCATTTCAAATTATTTCATAAAATAAATTAATATATTAGTTGGACTAATATTTAACATCGTTTTAATAAACTGTTGGACTGTATTCAAACTATTCAATTAATAGTTGATTTTATAATTGGATTATAGTAATCAATATAATTGAACTTAATCTATTAAATTATAGTTGATTATATAGTTGGACTATAGTAATCATTATAATAAATAGTACATAAAATCGTTGATTAAATAGTTGGACTATTAGAATCAAGATAATTGAAAGATTGGTGTTTAAAACATAATCCTGGGTGAAAATGTATTTAGACGACTTTAATTTTTAAATTGGGAATAAATTTCAGGATGGTCCTGGAAACTAATAAGTTACTTTATTTGATAAAATAACATATTAGGCCTAAGCCCGGAGTTAAGCAAATAGTAGAGCATGATATTTTGAATATTCATGTGATGATAACTTTAGTGCTTAATCCATTATGCTTGCCAAATAGACTCCTTAATTTCTTAGTCAGAACTAAGGATTAGATCCTTAAAGTATGATAATGAAATTGAAGGATCTTCATAGATCTATCTTTAGATCTTAGAAGTACAAAATCGCAATAGAAAACTCTTGGAGAGTTAATGGCTATACTCAAGGAGACAAAGCCAAAGTTTACAATAAGGCAAGAAGCGCAAGGCGCATCTTACTTCGACATTCTAGAAGGCCAAGGCTTGGCCAAAGGCTTCTGGGTGTGGAAAAGGGGCAAAGGCAAAGTCATTATAATCTTCTAGGAAGACAAAAGACATATCCCAAATGTCTGCCTAAAATGTGGCAAACGGGGTCACTGAAGCGTGACTGTTGTATGGACAAGGCAGACATGAAGGAATTGAAGAGGGGCAAGGCTCCGGCTTCAAATATGTTAGTCATAAATATGTTCACTACTAGTATTAAAATTGGATTTTAGATACTAAGTGAGGTATATAAATATGTACTGGTGTGCAGAATCTGCTGATAAGCAGGATACTGACTTCAGATGAGATTGATCTGCGAATCGGAAACGGGACGAGAGTCGCTGTTTTAACCGTAGATACCTAAGTTTAGGAACTACCCTTCAGGTGTGTACTTAAATTAGAAAAATGTTACAATGTAACTAGTTTGACTAGATACATTATCTCTATATCAGGGTTTAATCCGTTGCGGATATACCTTTATATTCTAGACCACTAAAGTGTTTTATTATATAAAGATGATATTGAGATAAACACATTAGATGTGAATAACATTATTTATATTTTGAATATAAATAAATCTCAAACGTACAACATGACAAACAAATAGCTCAAACTGAATAAATCAGTTGAGACTTATAAGTGGCATTGTTGTCTGGGACATAATTAAACAAGACTCGTATATCCACACTTTCGAAGAGTGGGTACTAGGACAAATTTGACTCCAATCAAATAAAGTCTACGAATCTAGTTTATTGGGCAAAATGCCTAAAACACTATTTACTTGGTAAAAGTGCTAGTGCCACCGATCTGTTAGCCCTTATTCATAGTGACGTTAGTGGGCCCAAATCTAGCTAGGCTAGAGGTGGATATGAATGTTTCGTGACTTTTACGGATGTAGCATCGCGTTATGGTTATGTGTTTCTTTTGAAACACGAATCGAAAACTTTTAGAGTTTCGACATGAAGTAGACAAACACGAAGTAGACAAGCAGACACATTTCCAGCCCCAGGCCTTGCACGTGACATCTAATGCTGGATTGAAATACGCAATACTACGTATACTACGCCTGATATAGATCACATATTCCTTTAAGAATATTTCTGAAGAATTGGGTAGGCATGACGCTTTCCTAGAAGCCAACATTGTCTTGTAAATCGGTACAAACGTAGTACTAGGTACTTACGTGATCAGATAGTCCGACGACCGGATTTACTGCCAACATATCTGGGGATCTCATGGGTCGCTTCCCGAAGATTCACCGATGACGTATGACTCGCACTTTATTAATTTGGGATTAATTAGATGAGAGAGAAAATTAATCTGAGATTAATTACGGAGATATTTTATCTGGGATAAAATATTAATTAAAGAGAGAGAACGATTAATTTGGAATTAATCGATAAAATAATATATTCGATATATTATACGAAATTAGATTTCGACGCGGAATTGAAATTAGATTTTAATTCGGGCGAACGAGTTAATTTAGAATTAATTCGTTAGTGACGTGAATATTGATTTTGCTAGGCATAATTATTTAATTACGTCGCAACAGAAAATTCATTAATTTGGAATTAGCGAACCCGAGCCCGGGTGTGTTTGCGGGCGCACTCGCATTGCGAATTTAAGTGCGGCCCACAAGTCACATCTAGCGTCAAATCATTAGTCAATCAAGTGATGGAAGTCACATCACTTTGAGTGAAGTGATGCTTGTCATCATTGATTGATGTGAATAGTGACATGAGTGGTTGATGGCATTTATGGCCATTTTGGCTCCAAATCTTGGTTTGACTTTTGAAAAGCCAAATACCAAATTTTGGTATTTTTTTTTTGATTTTTGGAAAATCAAATAAGTGTGTATTAGATACACAAACCTAAAAACTACACATTACCACTCTCTCTATCCCTTACACAGTTTTAGAAACCCTCTCTCCCTCTTCTCATCTCTCTCGGCTTTAGGCCATTTTTCTTCTTCCATTTTCTGATTTGACCGAATTAAGGAGAATCAATATGGTGATTTTTATGGCAAAAATTACCAAGTGCTAGCACACAAATGAGGACATACAAAGGTGATAGGGAACCACACTTGTGAGCTTGGAATCACAACACAAAAGCTTGGAGCTTGGAGATGGCTAAATTTCTTGGAGCTCAAATCAACCCACTACCAAGCACCAAGAGGACCATTGCCGTGAGCTTCTTCTACATTGGAGGAAAAGATTTTCTTCATCGCATCCAATCCGATCAATGTAAGTATAATTTCGCGTACTCCTTGATGTATTCGCATGTTGTTTCTTGCTTGATAATGATCCTTGGAACCTTAGAGAAACCCAACAATATAAATGATAAAAGTCCATATTATGGACACACGCACAGAGATAGGCGATGTTGTCCGGGCTCGCGGCCCGTTGGGAGTACGGAGTAGCCCGCGGGGGACTAAACCAGAGAATAAAGGAGTCGCCACCCAGTGTGAACTGGGAAATGATTTAAGGTCGCACTTACCCATCGCAAGGGAAGACCTCAAACCGTTGGGTTCGGAATGGTCCCCTACTTATGCCAGTTGTAATGAACAGGTTTACGGAATGATATAACCAAGTCTTATACAACACATGCAAGTTAATTCAAATTATATACAAGTTTGTACACCCATAAATATAAATAAAAATGAAAGAAAAAGCATAATTCCACAAGTATATTAAACAAAGAAGCGCTATAATGTAAATTAATAATAACAGTAAAAGCCTTGATATTAAAGAGAGATAAGTAAACACATGATGCAAAAAGAAATAACCAAAGAGGAAAACATGCATAAAATATGATGAAATAGTCTGTCTAGTGTGTGTGCATTCATGTAGCATCCGAGAACGCGTTCAAACGGAGTGAGGCAAAATGCATGCGTTCATGTAGCATTCGGAAACGCGTTCGAACGGGATTATAAAAATGACATCTACAATGACATAAACACCATGCATGAATGTTTCTCAAGTGGTACGTGAGTTGTATCCCAAGTACACACCGCACTACCGTCCATTCGGATTCGGCTACGAAATTTATGTCTGGGTTTCTATCCGATATACCACAAGACGCAACACTCAAGCATTAACACAATGCAATAATGGAAATAAACGTAAAGTGACGCGACAAAATAAATAAAGATAACTAGTGGAATGAATACGAAATGATAACTAAAAAAGCAATAGAAAGGCGTATGAAGAACAAAATAATTTCGAATTCTGAAGATTTCATGACCGAATTTGATGAAACATCTGTAAGTGTGTTATCTGTAATTATTAAATTCATTTTCAAAGCATAAAAATAAATAAATAAATAAATAAAAAATAAAAATAGTCAAGCTACCACCAAACATGATAGAAAATAATAATGGATTTGGTGGAGCAATTAGTTGAGCAATTAATAATGGATTTGATAGAGGTAAAATTTTATCTATAAATACCAAGCCATTTCATTTGTAAATTCATACTTTTTTCTTTGAAATTCCTTAAGAATACTAAGAAGATTATATCTTGTTTGTTTATTTACAGCTTTCAGTAATTAATTTCCGTTTTCGCACTTTCTTTTCTTTACTTTTCAGTTTTTACTTTTCGCAATTTACTTTTACGCACATTACTTTTCTTTCTTTACTTTTTAAGTTTTTACTTTTCAAGCAATGATGAGGTAACTCCCCCTTGCTGGGGTAAAATGTAAAGCTTTTATTATTGCTATTTAGATTTATCTCCCCTAATTATAATATAATAAATATTTAAAATCCAACTTAACGAGGATACCGTCATATTGGTCGGTTGGTAAATAATTATAAATTTGTTTTAACCTGACTAAGTATGGATACCGCCTGGTTGGTCGGTTGATAATTAATTATTGATTTGACTTAATCAGGATACCGCCTATATGCCTGGTGGTAATTATCGTGCAAAGTTAATATATTATATTAAGGGATATATCTAAAATAATAGTAATAAAAGTGGATAATTTTACCTCAGCAATTTCTTCATTATACTTTTACTTTATTTACTTTCAGCATTTACTCTCCAGTAATTTACTTTCCAGTAATTTAATTTCCAGCATTTACTTTCCAGTAATTTAATTCCTAGCATTTACTTTATGTCTTTTCTTTTATTTAAGTTTTTACTACCCGTAAATATGTGTCGTAACTAAGCCAATTATCTGGGGTTGTGATGAAATCCAATATCACCGGTTTATAAGGGGTTAAATTACAGTTTGGGTAATATAAATGTCTATTTATTGAGCCTTAATCCTAATACTTTTTATTAACTGGCCATTAATAAAATTGAACTGGTAAACTTAAAATGAACTTGGAAAAGAGATTTTAGGTTAAAGACCTTAGAATCAATAGCCCACGATCTTCCTTGAGGATAGATAACCCTTTAATAGATTTCCTTACATGATAGAAATATACTTGTCGGGCGGGGGTAGCCATAATTGGAACTTAATCTTAATGAATATGATTAATTGGGTTATACTGGGTATTTGTATAACTTGGTTAACATAGGAATATGATTAATTGGGTTATACTGGGTATTTGTATTTGACCATCGGAAGAGGCTTTTACATTATTTCGTGTTCCAGGTTAATAAACCAATATATTACACAAACGTAAAATAACCACTTCATCTTTTAAAATGATATTGAAAGGATTCACAACCCTCGATAGTTTTATAAATTTGAATTTTCTTCAATATACTTTTAAGCAATTTATTTACTTGTTTTAATTTTAAAGTCACCATCCAATCAAACAATCAATCCATTAGATACTTGTAAACATTTAACTTCATAAATTGATAACAAAAGGTTTTAAGTCATCGTGGGATCGATGCTTTTTATACTACTTGAACGATACGTGCGCTTGCGTTATATGCGTGTGATTACGCTGGTCAAGTTCTTAGCGCCTTGCTGGGGACTTATTTATATTTCACTATTAGTTTTGGGGTTGGATACTTTACTTGTTTCTAATTTCTTTTTACTTATTGTTTTTGTTTTCTTGTGTTTCAGGTTCTCAGAAACTACATGAGGCAAACCAGAAGCTTTGAAATCCGACCGCTTGACCCAGAAATTGAAAGAACCATCAGATAGTTGAGAAGGGAAATACAAGAAAGCCAAGAAGCAATCAACAACATGGAACCTAAACCTTTGCACGTTGCACCACCAATTCCTATTCGAGACAGAACCATTCCGGTGGTTGACGGCCGCATTTCCTGTATTGTACTTCCTCCCTTACTAGCAAATGAGTGTGACATCAAAACATGCATTCAGATGATTTAGCAGTCAGTACAGTTTGGGGGGAATGCAATTGAAGATCCTAATGCCCACATCAGTAAGTTCCTGGAAGTTTGCGGCACTTTCAATTACAACATAGCATTAGAAGAAGCAATGATACTGCGAGTTTTTCCATATTCCTTGAAAGACAGAGCAAAAGCTTGGCTACAGTCACTACCAGCATGTTCCCTCACAACTTGGAACACTCTAGCCACTAAATTCCTTGCAAAGTACTTTCCACCAACCAGAACGGCTAAACTGAGAAATGACATCACATCCTTTGTACAACTTGACTCGAAAACTCTCTACGAAGCTTTGGAAAGGTACAAAGATTTTCTCCGGAAATGTCATCACCGTGAGATTCCAAAATGGCTTCAAGTCAAAACTTTCTATAATTGACTTTCTGGATTGATGAGAACCACAATTGATGCTGCTGCTGGAGGAGCTTTGATGGAAAAAGGAGAAGATCAAGCCTGGGAATTAATCGAAGAAATGGCTAACAACAATTCATTGTGGCCAACAGAAAGGAGCATGATTCAACGAATTGCAGGAATTTATGAAGTTGGAGCTAACTCAGCAGTGAATACTAAGTTGGAGCAAATGTGCAAAAGCCTGGAAACACTTAGCACGCAAGTTGTAAACATCGCCAGAGCCACAAGTTCACCATATGGAGGATCACCAGAGCCAAACCAACATGAAGAAATGGTGAACTATGTCAACAATTTCAACAGACATGGGAACAATCCATATTCCAACACCTATAACCCAGGGTGGAGGAATCATCCTAATTTTTCGTAGAGCAACAATTCAGGGCAAAAGAACATTCCACCACATGGATTTTAAAAGCAAAACAAAAGCCAAGAGTTTGAAAAAGAACCAAAAATGAAAGAATCGATTGCAGAGATATTCAAAAAGCAACAAGCAGCATATGATGCTATTTTTCAAAGCCAATCTACTTCCATCAAAGCACTGGAAAATCAAATTGGACAACTGGCCAATGCTCAGAGTTACATACCGCTAGGGAACCTTCCTAGCAACACAGAACAAAATCCAAGGAACCGAGGGAATGAGCAATGCCAAGCCATTACTTTGAAAAGCGGTACTGAAATCAATAAAGATGTTGGAATCAAGGCAACTATTGAAGAGGTTCCTAAAGATGCAGTTCCATAGATGGAGGAAAAAGAAGCAAAGGAAAAAGATCATGAAAAATTCACTACACCTCCACATTTTCCACAGCGTCTCCAGAAAAACAAACTAGACAAGCAGTTTGCTCGATTCTTGGAGGTGTTCAAAAAGTTGCACATCAACTTTCCATTCGCAGAAGCGTTGGAAGAAATGCCCATCTATGTCAAATTCATGAAAGATATTCTTTCACGAAAGCAGAGATTGGGAGATTACGAGAAAGTAGCATTGACAGAAGAATGCAATGCAATCATTCAGAGGAAACTTCCCCCTAAGTTGAAAGATCCTGGCAGTTTCACTGTCCCATGCACCATTGGAGAAAATTATATCGGTAAGGCTTTATGTGATTTAAGTGCAAGTGTTAATTTAATGCATTTTTTCTATTTACAGGAAACTGTAAATTGGAGAAGCAATGCCTACCTCAGTCTCTCTGCAACTTGCTGATCGAACGCTCGTATTTCCAAGAGGTGTAGTTGGGGATGTGCTGGTCAAAGTTGACAAATTCATTTTCCCAGCAGATTTTATTGTCCTTGATATGGAGGAAGATGAAGACGTGCCAATAATCCTCGGGAGACCATTTTTGGGTACAGGTCGAACCATTATTGATGTACAGAAAGGAGAACTAACCATGAGAGTACAGGACCAAGAAGTAACATTCAATGTTTTCAAGGCCATGAATTTCCCAGATGATGAAAAGAAGGAGGAATGTTTCAGACTTGATGTGATAAATAGTATCATCCAGAACTCCAATAAAATGCAAAGTTCTACTGAAAAACCTAAAGCATGTCAATTGCCTGTGGAGCCTGAAGATAAAGCATACTGCGCACTGAAGAAGCCAATTCATGCACTACAAACAACAGAAGAGAAACAGTTCCATCAGCTCAAAGAATCAGAGAAATTTCACATACAGTCTTTTGAGAATGCCAAACTGTACAAAGAAAAGGCCAAGAATAGACATGATGAGAAGTTAGTGCGCATACAACTGAAACCAGGGCATAGGGTACTGTTAAACAAGTCAAGCTTGAAGCTCTTCCCATGGAAGCCAAAATCATGGTGGTTAGGTCCATTCTTAATCACCAAGGTATTACCAGATAGAGCCATTGAGTTACATGATCCCGACTCCAACAAAACATTCAAGGTTAAAAACAAGCGTGTCAAGCACTACTGGGGAGAATCAATTGAGTGATAAAAAGAAAGTGTCGCACTTTCAGATCCAGCATAATGTTTGGGCAGTCATGTTTAGCTGACGACATTAATTTAGCGCTAGCTGGGAGGCAACCCATGTAATTTTTGTATATATTCAAATTTGGTGTGTTTTATTTTTGTGTATTTAATTTTGCAGGTTAAGTCATTTCAGGATGGAAGAAGTTATCGCAAATCTTCACAAGCAATTTTCTTCTCTCCCTCAAAAATCTCTGATGAAAGTTTACAAAGCTCGCTTAGAACGGATGAGACTACTGATGATCAAAGGTATGCCTACTGACATTCTTTGGATTATTGAAGCACGGGTCCGATTGGCAGGTGAGTCATCTGACTCTTTTATTTCACATCGTCCTGGTTTAGGAAGAAGCACATATGCTAAAAAGAGAAGAGCCAAAAGAATGGGTGTTTGTTATAAATGTACTCGTATGACATGTAATACTCATTGTCGTTTTTTTGGGAATGATGTCTGATAACCGTGAAGATAAGATTAATTTCATTAGGGATGGCTTGAGTAAGGAGTCTTTGGATGACATATCAAAAACTCTTGAGACGCATACCAAACGATATGTATATCATGAATTTCGCATGTTATATACATAATTCCGTAAAGAAAGACAACAGTTAAGTCGGGAATCTGACTAAAAAAGACCATGTTTGCCAATTTATAAGAAAATTGGATGGGAAGCTTGTCCCTGACGCATAGACGTCAATCAAGCTGCTACTTTTCTTGTAAATATTATTTCTCTTTGTCTTTTCCTAATAATTGTGATTTGTTTTGTTTTTTCTTTTATTTTCTCTGACAGGATCCAGACTTTTTGATCTTTCACGATTTATTTTTCTGTTTAACTAATAATTGTCATCTGGCAGGTACTAGTGCTATTATTTTTACTCACCCTTTTCAGGTGTTATAAATTCAACTCATCATTGCACTCTTGAAGGCATCCAGAGCTAAAAGAGAAATACATAAAAATGGAAGCCACTTCAAGAAGATGAGTTGTAAATATATGTGTCTTTTGTGGTACTAGTGTTGGTACTAAACCACAATACGTAGCAGCAGCACATGAATTGGGTCGAGTCTTAGCCGAAAGAAACATGCACTTAGTATATGGCGGTGGCAATCTTGGACTAATGGGGATCATTTCAAAGGCCTTACAGGATGTAGGCAGTCAAGTTATGGGAATCATCCAAAAACCTTTGGCGGACGCGAATCTGATAGAACCATCGAACGGAGAGGAACTGATCGTGCCAGGTATGTCTGAACGACTGGTAGAAATGATTAACCGTGATGATGCTTTTATTGCTTTACCAGGAGGCTTGGGCACAATGGAGGAAATTTTTACTGTGTTATCTTGGGCGAACTTGAACATACACCAGAAACCGCCTGGACTGTACAACATTGATGGATTTTATGACTTTCTTTGTGTGTTTATTGATGATGCCCGAAGAAATGGGTTCGTGTCAAAGCTTGTAAGAGAACTCATCTTTACTGCCAGAACTGCACCAGATTTAATTGATCAAATCTTAGCCTTTGAACCTCAAATTGACCCCATTTTTCCAAGATAAACTGGTCCGATAATGATCATGGTAAGAGGCGTCAGATAAATCTAGATCTTAACCTTTAACTTTTCATTTAGATGTAGAATTTCAGCTAACCAGGTACGGTTTTCTAAACTCTTCTTCTGTTGTTTAAGACATTGGGGACAATGTCTCATTTAAGTTTGGGGGAGGAAAATAGTTAAATTGTATCTTGTTATTATTGTTTTATTTCTTATATCTTGTTCTTATTATTTTATATCTTATTGTTTTATTTTTAGTGAAAATTTTTCGAAAAAGCCAAAAAAATTGAAAATTTTTACGAAAACCAAAAAAATATTTTGTATTTTTGTGTTTTTATTTGATTAATCAAGTGAAATTGGTGTGAGATAGTTGTGTAAGGAATTTCCATTCCTGAGACGTATCTCAACCTATTTCGGAGTAAGTTAATTTTTGTTTATTTCCTTTTAAATTATTTAATTTGTGAATTCTTCATAAAATTGACTAAAATGAATCTTTATATACTCAGTTGACAGGTATTATCAGCATACATGGTAATATACAGACATGAGATGTAATTGAAAAGTTTGTAATATTCAGTGCTCTAGTTTAATTGGAGGAAGCATCTATAAAAAGCGATGGAGTAAAAAACAAATTCTGAGATCCGAGTTATTAAGTCTGTAAGGGTGTTTTAACACCTAGTGCCCTAAAACTAACTGGTTTGGGAGTCACTGAATCAAAGCTCGCTACATGGATCAAATATGTTGCAAATATATATATATATATATATATATATATATATATATATATATATATATATAATATATCTGAAGTCTGAGTAATTAAGTCCGTATAGGTATCTTAACACCTAGTGCCCTAAAACCAACTGGTTTGGGAGTCATTGGCCCAAAGTCCGCTACATAGAAGAAATATATTGTATATAAATTAAAAAAAAATCAAAAATAAAAAAAATCAAAAAAAATAAAAAATTATTCTATTGCTTAAAAATGTGTGAATTCTGATAAAATTTTAGGACAAAAATATTACTCTCTTCTCAACTACACACGTGACTATTGTGGGCAAAATGAGTTGATTAATATTTTGTTGATTGTGTATATGGAGAATGGTAAAAATTATCGGAGAATTTACTTATTCGGTAATTTAAAAAGAAACAAAAACAACTATTGACTTGGATTAGAAGTTAGTGCGCATACAACTGAAACCAGGGCATATGGTACTGTTAAACAAGTCAAGCTTGAAACTCTTCCCATGGAAGCCAAAATCATGGGTTTCAGGTCCATTCTTAATCACCAAGGTATTACCAGATAAAGCCGTTGAGTTACATGATCCCGACTCCAACAAAACATTCAAGGTTAAAAACAAGCATGTCAAGCACTATTGGGGAGAATCAATTAAGCGACAAAAAGAAAGTGTCGCACTTTCAGATCCAGCATAATGTTCGGGCAATAATGTCTAGCTGACGATGTTAAATTTAGCGCTAGCTGGGAGGTAACCCATGTAATTTTCGTATATATTCAAATTTGCTGTATTTTATTTTTGTGTATTTAATGTTACAGGTTAAGTCATTTCAGGATGGAAGAAGTTATCACAAATCTTCACAAGCAATTTTCTTCGCTCCCTCAAAAATCTCTGATGAAAGTTTACAAAGCTCGCTTGGAACGGATGAGACTACTGATGATCAAAGGTATACCTACTGACATTCGTTGGATTATTGAAGCACGGGTCCGATTGGCAGGTGAGTCATCTGACTCTTTTTATTTCACATCGTCCTGGTTTAGGAAGAAGCACATATGCTAAAAAGAGAAGAGCCAAAAGAATGGGTGTTTGCTATAAATGTACTCGTATGACATGTAATACTCATTGTCATTTTTTGGGAATGGTGTCTGATAACCGTGAAGATAAGATTAATTTCATTAGGGATGGCTTGAGTAAGGAGTTTTTGGATGACATATCCAAAACTCTTGAGACGCATCCCAATGGATATGTGTATCATGAAATTCGCATGTTATATAAGAAAATTGGATGGGAAGCTTGTCCCTGACTAAAAAAGACCATGTTTGCCAATTTATAAGAAAATTGGATGGGAAGCTTGTCCCTGACGCATAGACGTCAGTCAAGCCGCTATTTTTCTTGTAAATATTATTTCTCTTTGTCTTTTCCTAATAATTGTGATTTGTTTTGTTGTTTTCTTTTATTTTCTCTGACATGATCCATACTTTTTGATCTTTCACGATTTATTTTACTGTTTAACTAATAATTGTCATCTGGCAGGTACTAGTGCTATTATTTTTACTCACCCTTTTCAGGTGTTATAAATTCAACTCATCATTGCACTCTTGAAGGCATCCAGAGCTAAAAGAGAAATACATAAAATTGGAAGCCACTTCAAGAAGACGAGTTGTAAATATCTGTGTCTTTTGTGGTATTAGTGTTGGTACTAAGCCACAATACGTAGCAGCAACACAGGAATTGGGTCGAGTCTTAGCCGAAAGAAACATGCACTTAGTATATGGCGGTGGCAATCTTGGACTAATGGGGATCATTTCAAAGGCCGTACATGATGGAGGCAGTCAAGTTCTGGGAATCATCCAAAAACCTTTGGCGGAGGCGAATCTGATAGGACCATCGAACGGAGAGGAACTGATCGTGCTAGGTATGTCTGAACGACTGGTAGAAATGATTAACCGTGCTGATGCTTTTATTTCTTTACTAGGAGGCTTGGGCACAATGGAGGAAATTTTTACTGTGTTATATTGGGAAAACTTGAACATACACCAGAAACCGCTTGGACTGTACAACGTTGATGGATTTCATGATTTTCTTTGTGTGTTTCTTGATGATGCCTGAAGAAATGGGTTCGTGTCAAAGCCTGTAAAAGAACTCCTCTTTACTGCCAAAATTGCACCAGATTTAATTGATCAAATCTTAGCCTTTGAACCTCAAATTGACCCCATTTTTTCCAAGATAAACTGGTCCGATAATGATCGTGGTAAGAGGCGTCGGATAAATCTAGATCTTAACCTTTAACTTTTCATTTAGATGTAGAATTTCAGCTAACCAGGTACGGTTTTCTAAACTCTTCTTCTATTATTTAAGACATTGGGGACAATGTCTCATTTAGGTTTGGGGGAGGAGAATAGTTAAATTGTATCTTGTTATTATTGTTTTATTTCTTATATCTTGTTATTATTATTTTATTTGTCATTATTTATTTTTAGTCAAAACTTTTCGAAAAAGCCAAAAAATTGAAAATTTATACAAAAACCAAAAAAATATTTTATATTTTGTGTTTTTATTTGATTAATTAGGTGAAATTGGTGTGAGATAGTTGTGTAAGGAATTTCCATTCCTGAGACGTATCTCAAGCTATTTCAGAACAAGTTAATTTTTGTTTATTTCCTTTTAAATTATTTAATTTGTGAATTCTTCATAAAACTGACTAAAATGAATCTTCATATGCTCAGTTGACAGGTATTATCAGCATACATGGTAACATACAGACATGCGTTGTAATTGAAAAGTTTGTAATAATCAGTGCTCTAGTTTAATTGGAGGAAGCATATATAAAAAACGATGGAGTAAAAAAAAAATTCTGAGATCCGAGTTATTAAGTTGTAAAGGTATTTTAACACCTAGTGCCATAAAACCAACTAGTTTAGGAGTCACTGACCCAAAGCTCCCTACATGGATCAAAGATGTTGTATATATATATATCTGAAGTCTGAGTAATTAAGTCCGTAGGGGTATCTTAACACCTAGTGCCCTAAAACCAACTGGATTGGGAGTCACTGGCCCAAAGCTCGCTAAATAGATGGAAGATATTGTATATGAATGAAAAAAAATAAAAATCAAAAAATAAAAAAAAAATCAAAACAAATTAAAAAAATTATTCAATTGCTTAAAAAATGTGTGAATTCTGATAAAACTTTAGGACAAAAATATTACTCTCTTCTCAACTACACTCATGACTATTGTAGGCAAAATGAGTTGATTAATATTTTGTTGACTGTGTATATGGAGAATGGTAAAAATATTGGAGAATTTACTTATTCGGTAATTTAAAAAGAAACAAAAACAACTATTCACTTGGATTAGAAGTTTCATCTGTTTAGTCACTAACTTCTTTATTCTCATTTTTCTTGTCTTTTTGCTTTTGTGTACATTAGTTTTATTATCTTTTTACTTTTGTAAAATATTTGTGGGTATCGTTGCTGTAAGCTCTCACGAGACTACAACTCGTCCACTAGGGACACCTATGGGTTTAAAGGCTTGTTGCATATGCTAAATGCAACTGTGATCCCTACGAAAGTGGCTTAGTTTAATTTTAATTTTTTCTTGTATTTTATTTTGTTATTTTGCTCGAGGACTAGCAAAATGTTAGGTTTTGGGGTGTGATGAGCGAAAAATATATCAATATTTATCGCCCCTTTTACTTAATATTTTGTTTAGTTTCTCGGGTTTGATGAACGTTTTGATGTGTTTTAGTTTATTTTGCAGATAAAATAATATTGGAACTCAATGAAATCATTTAGAACTAAATTTGGGTCAAATAAGAACAAAAAATTAGACTTGACATATTAATTTTGGAGATTGGAAACTTGAAAGGGCGTTCTAACGAAGTGCAGTTTCGGAAATTCCAATTTCGCTTAACTATCGTATTTTGGGCATAACTTTCTACTCCGATATTGGATTGAGATGATTCAAGTTCCAAATTAAATAAGTCGCAAAGCGCTACAACTTTAAAGAACAAAATAATTTGGAATTCTGAAGATTTCATGACAGAATTTTATGAAACATCTGTAAGTGTGTTATGTTTAATTATTAAAGTCATTTTCAAAGAAAAAAAAAATAGTCAAGCTCCCACCAAACATGATAGAAATTAATAATGGATTTTGTGGAACAATTAGTGGAGCAATTAATAATGGATTTGGTTGATGATTTCATGGAGGAAAAATTTTGCCTATAAATACCAAGCCATTTCATTTGTAAATTCATACTTTCTTCTTTGAAATTCCTTAAGAATACTAAGAAGATTGTATCTTGTTTGTTTATTTACAGCTTTCAGTAATTAATTTCCATTTTCACACTTTCTTTTCTTTATTTTTCAGTTTTTACTTTCCGCAATTTACTTTTACGCACTGTACTTTTCTTTCTTTACTTTTTATGTTTTTACTTTTCAAGCAATGGGGAGGTAACTCCCCCTTGTTGGGGTAAATTGTAAATATTTTATTATTTCTATTTAGATTAATCTCCCCTAATTATAATATAATAACTATATAAAATCTGACTTAACGAGGATACCGTCATATTGGTCGGTTGGTAAATAATTATAAATTTATTTTAACCTGACTAAGCATGGATACCGCCTGGTTGTTCGGTTGGTAATTAATTATTAATTTGACTTAATCAGATACCGCATATATGGCTGGTTGGTAATTATCACACAAAGTTAATATATTATATTAAGGGAGATATCTAAAATAGTACTAATAAAAATGGATCATTTTACCTCAGCATTTTCTTTATTGTACTTTTACTTTATTTACTTTCAGCATTTACTTTCCAGTAATTTAATTTCCAGCATTTACTTTGCAGTAATTTAATTTCTAGCATTTACTTTATGTCTTTTCTTTTATTTATGTTTTTACTACCCATAAATATGTGTCGTAACTAAGCTAGTTATCTGGGGTTGTGATGAAATCTAATATCACCGGTTTATAAGGGGTTAAATTATAGTTTGGGTAATATAAATGTTTATTTGTTGAGCCTTAATCCTAATGTTTTTTATTAAATGGCCATTAATAAAATTGAACTGGTAAACTTAAAATGAACTTGGAAAAATGATTTTAGGTTAAAGACCTTAGACTCAATAGCCCACGATCTTCATTGAGGATAGATAACCCTTTAATATATTTCCTTACAGGATAGAAATATACCTGCGGGCGGGGGTAGCCATAATTGGAACTTAATCTTAATGAATTCAGATAACTTGGTTAACATAGGAATATGATTAATTGGGTTATACTGGGTATTTGTATTTGACCATCGGAAGAGGCTTTTACATAATTTCATGTTCCAGGTTAATAAACCAATATATTACACAAACGTAAAATAACCACTTCATCTTTTAAAAAGATATTGGAAGGATTCACAACCCTGGATAGTTTTAAAAATTTGAATTTTCTTCAATCTACTTTCAAGCAATTTATTTACTTGTTTTAATTTTAAAGCCACAATCCAATCAAACAATCA
>SKCR01044920.1:0-62025 GCA_019454045.1 Zanthoxylum bungeanum | reverse complement strand
AGAAGAAGAAAAAGAAGGGCAAAGGCAAAGCGTCAAAGGCTTCTGGGAAGCCAAAAGACAAGTCTCAGGATATATGCCTTCAGTGCGGGAAGCGAGGTCACTACTGAAGCGTGACTGCCGCAAGTACAAGGTGCTCCAGAAGGAGATAAAGGCGGGCAAGGCACCGGCCTCAGGTATGTTTGTTATAGAAATAAACATGACTACTTCTAGTTTTAAAAATTGGATTTTTGATTCTGGTTGTTGTACTCATATTTGTACTGATGTGTAGGATCTGTGGACTAGTACGAAACTGGCGTCAGGGGAGATTGATCTGCATGTTGGAAATGGGACATCTATTACTGTTTTGGCCGTGGGCACTTTTGTTTCGGAACTGCCCTCGGGGATGTACTTGAACTTTTGGACTGTTATTATGTACCTAGTTTGACTAGAATATTATTCTGTATCTATGTTAACCCAATGTGGGTATACTTTTGTATTTCGAAACACTGGGTGTTTTATGTATAAAAACGATATAGAAATTTGCAATGTTGTTGTAAATAATGGTCTTTATATTTTGAATATAAATCAATCTCAACAATATTCTGTAGCAAACAAAAGACTTAAAGTAAGTCATAAATATGAAACTTATATATGGCATTGTCGTCTGGGACACATAAACAAGACTCGCATATCCACACTTTCGAAGAGTAGGTACTTGAACGGATTTGATCCAAATTCATATGACGTCTGCGAATCTTGCTTATTAGGCAAAATGCCTAAGTCACCTTTTAGTGGTAAAGGTGTACGCGCCACCGAACTGTTAGCCCTTGTTCATAGTGACGTTTGTGGGCCCATGTCTAGCCAGGCTAGATGTGGATATGAATACTTCGTAACCTTTACGGATGATGCATCGCGTTATGGTTATGTGTATCTTATGAGACACAAGTCAGAAACTTTGAGAAATTCAAAGAGTTTCAACACGAAGTTGAAAACAGATCGGTAAAAGTATTAAGACATTACGGTCAGACCGTGGTGGTGAATACTTGAGCAATGAGTTTCTTGACTACTTGAAAGAATATGGTATTCTTCACAGTGGACTCCTCCCGGAACACCGCAATTAAACGGTGTGTCCGAACGGAGAAACCGAACTTTGTTAGACATGGTAAGGTCTATGATGAGTCGCACCCGAGCTACCTATTTCCTTCTGGGGATATGCATTAAACAGTGCAATACTTATTTTGAATAAGGTTCCGCAAAGTCTGTTCAACAGACTCCATATGAGATATGGATAGGAAAGAAACCGGGTTTCTCATTTCTGAAGATTTGGGGATGCTGGGCATACGTCAAACTTTTGGAAGGTACCAAACTTGAACCCAATTCGGATAAATGCCTATTTGTAGGATATCCTAGGGAAACCAAAGGATATTACTTCTATCACCCACAAGAGAAAAAAGTATTTGTTGCTCTACATGCGGTTTTCCTTGAGAATGAATTCCTAAATACAGTGGTTAGTGGGAGGAAAGTAGAACTCGATGAAAATCAGAGTGATAATGTTCCTGGCATTGAATCCTCAACGGAACATAAACAGTTCATCAGGGATGAAGCTGTACCATAATCTTCGAATACACAAGGACCATGTAGGTCGGAGAGAGTCAGGAAACAATCTGAGAGGTATGGGTTTCTGATCTCACCTTATGTAGATATTAATCTCATTGAGGATAACGAACCGGCTACATATGAGGAAGCGATACAAGATATTGATTCCGCTTTATGGCAAGAAGCCATGAAGTCCGAAATGGATTCCATGTAAACCAACCAAGTTTGGACACTGGTTGATGCACCAGAAGGCGTAAAGCCTATTGGATGCAAATGGGTCTTTAAGAAGAAAACCGACATGGATGGCAACGTACAAACGTACAAATTTAGGCTTGTAGCGAAGGGGTATCGTCAACGACATGGTGTCGATTATGATGAAACTTTCTCCACCCGTTGCCATGATTAAATCAATTCGGATAATGCTTGCTATAGCTGCATATTTCGATTATGAGATATGGCAGATGGACGTCAAAACCGCTTTCCTTAACGAAACCTTTTGGAGGATGTTTATATGCAACAACCTGACTGTTTTGAATTACCGTGACTTGCAAACAAGGTTTGTAAGTTAAATCGATCCATTTATGGATTGAATCAAGCGTCGCGTTCTTGGAACCAACGCTTTGATGAGATCATAAAAGAATATGATTTCATTCCAAGCGAAGATGATCCTTGTGTATATAAGAAGGTTAGTGGGAGTGCACTGACATTCATTGTCCTTTATGTTGACGATGTATTGCTTATTGGCTTCGGTGAAAGCTTGGCTTTCATTGAAATTCTCCATGAAAGATCTGGGAGAAGCAGCCTTTATTTTGGGAATAAAGATCTACTGAGATAGATCTAGAAAGCTGCTTGGACTCTCCCAGAGTACGTACATTGACAAAGTGTTGAAGAGATTCAACACGGATCAGTCCAAGAGGGGACTGTTGCCACTGTCACATGGCGTCACTCTATCTAAGGACATTTTTCCTAAAACTCAAGATGAGAGAGACAGCATGAGTCGGATACCGTTCGCCTCGGCAGTCGGATCGATCATGTATGCCATGATATGTACGCGACCTGATGTCTCATATCCTTTGAGCATGTGTAGTCGCTATCAGGCCGATCCAGGTGAAAATAACTGGATAGGGGTCAAGAATATCTTTAAGTATCTTAGACAAACTAATGATGCTTTCTTAATCTATGGAGATGGAGAACTTGAGGTAACTGGGTATACCGATGCAAGTTTCCAAACCGACAAAGACGACTGTAAGTCACAATCCGGGTACATATTTTGTTTGAAAAATGGAGCAGTAAGCTATAAATCTTCCAAGCAAGAGACTGTTGCCGATTCAACAACAGAAGCGGAGTATATCGCTGCAGCTGAAGCAGCAAAGGAGGCAGTTTGGATCCGAAAATTCCTAATTAGATTAGGATTAGTTCCGTTAGTAGCTGAGCCCGTTCCATTGTATTGTGACAATAACGGGGCTATAGCGCAGGCTAAGGAACCGCGGTCTCATCAATGATCCAAGCATGTTCTTCGACATTTCCATCTTATCGTGAGATCATACATCGTGGCGATGTGAAGATCAAGAAGGTCGCATCAGAGGACAATATTGCAGATCCACTGACGAAAGCCATTCCTCAGTCGAAATTTGAACGACATGTACATAGTTCAGGTATTAGATGCTTGAGTGACTGGCTATAGGCCAAGTGGGAGATTGTTAGACAGTTATGACCCATAGCGTCACTATTTGTAAAAGACATTGTGTTTTTGTACAAATTAATTATGTAGCAATGAAATTGCCTTTTATCATTTCGTAATTAGATTACTTAAATGTGTGAATGATGAAAGTCCTTATGATTAGTTCCGGATTGAGATAATATGAGACAGTATCAATCCACGACGGTTTAATCATTAAATATCCCTAGTCGTAGTATTATCGAGATTAGACATCGATAATGCGGAATAGACTAGTATCGCACTTGTGCGTGTTATGGAAGCGTAACAACATAGTTCTCATATATTTAAGTATTGGATACTTATGTAAGTGTGATAGGAGGTTGTGTTTTACCGATGGTGCAGAAAACAGCTTCACTCTGGATAGACCCCGCGAGAATCCCATTGGTAGTATGACTATGTGTCTATGGGCATCCGCATCAGGGTAGGTGTATTTGTTCTTAACCTGAGACTTGCATCGCTAGTACTTGCGACAATCGATACGCTTTGGTTTTGGTCGTCTAGGACTTTAACAGGTTCTGTGTACGCCTCTTCTGGGTTTATTGAGAATCGTAGTGTATTGGGTGTGATGTCAAGACGGAAGTATCACTTCAGTCATATGGAGATGATGGTCACACAGAGATACATAATTGGTTCTCTAAGGGTTGCAACCATCAGGATAATATGACTAGGTCATGAATATCCGATAATAAAGAGACTAGTTGCTTGTGATCCGATATATGTTTCGTACGGGGCAGACACTGTACCAGCCACAGGCCTTGCATGTGACATCCGATACTGGATCGCAATACGCAATACTACGTATACTACGCCTGTTAAAGATCGTATATTCCATTAAGAATATTTCTGGAGAATTGGGTAGGCATGGCGCTTTTCTAGAAGCCAACCTTGTCTCGTAAATCGGTAAAAATGTAGTACTAGGTACGTACGTGTTTGGATAGTCCGACGACCGAATTTACTGTCAACATATCCAGGGATCTCTTGGGTCGCTTCCCGAAGATACACCGATGACGTATGATTCGAGCTTAATTAATCTGGGATTAATTGCAGAGAGATTTTATCTGGGATAAAATACTATTTGAAGAGAGAGAAAGATTAATTTGGAATTAATCATTAAAATAATATATTCGATATATTATACGAAATTAGATTTCGACTCGGAATTAAAATTAGATTTTAATTCGGGCAAACGAGTTAATTTAGAATTAATTCGTTAGCGACGTGAATAGTAATTTTGCTATGCATAATTATTTAATTAAATTCGATTTAATTACGTCGCGACGGAAGTTCGTTAATTCGGAATTAGCGAACCCGAGCCCGGGAGTGTTTGCGGGCCCACTTGCATTTTGAATCGAGTGGGACCCATGTCACATCAAGTGTAACATCAAATGTCACCTTTATTACTTTTGGTTGAAATGTTTTGGTGGAGTTGGTGGAGACTTGATTTACACTCCAAGTCAAAGCTTTGATTGACTTTACCAAATCTAACTTTTGGTATATCAATTAATTCATTTTGGAAATCTATTACACAAGCTTTTACTTCTCTCTCTCTTATTTCCGAATGCAGTGAGCATTTTCTCTCCCAAATTTTCTTATTCAAGACCGAAAATGTAAGAAGAAAATAGATCAAATTTTGTTGCAAAATTTATCAAAGAGCTAGCACTCATCAAGGATCATATCAAGGTGTTAGGGAAACCAACTTGGGAGCTTGGAAAGACAAAGTAAAGCTTGGAGCTTGTGGTGTCCCTTGGCCGAATTCAACAAGTCATATTAGAGGAAAATTTTATTGATCAACGCATCCATAAACCGATCAATGTAAGTGTGTTTCCACCACTCTTCTTTGTTATTCATTCATCATTTTATACTTATTTGATCTTGGGACTAAACCTAGAAACCCAACATTTTGTTGGAAGCTTGTCCAACACTCTTTGTATTTCTTTTTGAAAAGGATATACACCTTTTTGTTTTTGGCTTTTGGTAATTGTTTTTAGAAAGCAGATACACAAAATCAAAAAACTCTCTCTTCTCTCCCTAGCCATGGCCGAACCTTGCTTCTCTTGGAGGAGAAAATTTTCTTTCAAATTTTGTTCAAGCTAGCACTTAAAGGAGTGAATCAAGGTGATATGGAAACTCACCCAAGTGTTGGAAACACTCAAGAAAGCTTGGAGCTTCCACAGAAATGCAGAAAAAGTCTTGAACTTCATCCGATCAAAGTGAGTATTTCCGTAACTTTCTTTGATTTATTCACACACAAATCACTCTTAGACGATCTTGGCATGTTCTAGGAACACTAACAGTATAATGTTGCATTATTCATTTATCATAATGTTTGTTTAATATCACATATTGTAGATTATCTTTTTTACCCTAGATTACTCATATGCCTTTAGACTTAGGGTATTTCTATCATATACATGAGGATTTAAGTCAAAAGTTAGTAATCTAAAATAGTCCATAGAGAGCAAACAAAGCGGGTACTTTGTTTGCGGTTTGTCTAAAGCAGTGGTTTATTATATAATTGTATGGCGATCTTGATCCGGGATCGTCCATATGGAGATATGAGAATTTAGACACCTTATATAATGTGATCATATAGGACTGGACCCACATAGAAATGAGTTCTTATACTATCCGTTAAATAAAGAAATTTAATTCAATCTACTAGATGGTCATATATAGATTGATCTTAATTCTAAGTGTACTACGAACTCCTGCATGGTAGGCTATGTTCTTTGATTTACAAAGGTGAGGTTGGTGTAGCAATCCCGACCAATAGCTACATACTTTGGGGACATGGTTTAGTGTGTAGTTGGGGACGTTTTACATAGATATGGAGTTCACTCATTCTTGCAAGAAATAGAGGAGTATCTTCCTTAAGGGTTGATTCAGTACTTGAATGGTTAGAGCGCTCGAGTCTTTCTATTACGAATAGAAAGATTAACATTCATAATGGTTATAATAAATAGTTCATTAGAGAATCAATGATACTTAAGGTAAAAATAATTAGAGGGGTATAACGGAAATTATTATCTGGCTCTAATTATGAGATACTCGTGAAGGGCCAATCCTTATGTAATGACTATATTGATGGACACTGACGAGGTTCAATTTAAATTATCTATTTGCGGCAAAGAAAGTACAGCTTCAGGTTTTTAGTGGAATAACTCAAAGTTAATAATTTGGAATATATAATTAAGAGCTTAATTAATATCCGGGATTGTTGGAGCTCAGAACCGTAGGTCCATTTGGTCCCCGTGCTAGCTCGATAAACTGTAGTAGATTAAATATAATTGGATAGTCCAATTATATACTCATATATGTATAATAAATATTATTAATATGATTAATAATATTATTTTATCACACTTGAAACTCTATGTTAAGTTTAATATATGGTTTTTAATAATTAAATGATAATTATTAATTACATGTTATTAAATTATATTATATATAATTTAATAAATGTTTATATTTTTTGGATATTCCAAAAATGGGTTTTGGAAACCCTTGGTTTGTTTTTGATAGTTACACTTTTTAAAAAGAGATAACTCTTTATTTTTTTAACATCCTTTTTAATTATGGAAATTAAAAATTTTGTTAATACAAAACTTTGACAATAATGCTAGTGTGGCCTAATTTTTGACTAGGGGAGGGGAAGGGTTTGTTTTATTTTGAAAATAAAAACCTAGGTAAATAAAGGAAATGTGATTTTATTTTTGCCTCAATCATCTCATTCCAACCCTAGACACCCTCTCTTGTTCTTAAAATTCTCTCAAGAGTTGAGAAAAGAAAAGAAGAACAAGGAAAACCAAAAAAAAAACTTGTGTGACAATAGTTTAATCTCTAAAAAGTTTAGAGATTATTTTATGAGTATAGCCCACTTTATTCTCTATTAGTAACGAGATATAACACGAAAGGCTATTTGGTGTCAAACTAAATTCATTATCATCTCCTTCTAAACACATCCCACGACAGTGAGCAATTTTCTGCTCACTGCCGCACATTATCTTGAGTAACAGAGCTCGGTTTGAATTCCTTTTGATCCAAAATTTCAGGGAATATTTATGGGTGTTTTAGAACTGTGTTGGGGCTGGTTTTAACTGAAACTTCAGATCTGAAACACATTGAGAACTCACGCATATATTGGCTGATTTGGGCAGTGACCTGGGTGCATTTCGAGTCCAAAATAGTCTAGATTAACACCGCTGTTCTGAGGCTGAAATTTATTCAAAATAGAAGTAAAATTTCTGTGGGAGAGCTGGGCAAATTCACTGAGAAGAAGAAAATGGCAGAAAATTTTTTCTAGTCCAATCCCGAGTGCCTAACGTGTTTACGCTGCGCTAGGAAAGTGGTTCCTATAATTGATTTCGAGAGCGAGATTGAAAAGTGTTCTTAATCTCTTTTTCATTTAAAGTTACTGTTTTAATTTATTTATATGAGAGATAAATGATTATATGCATGTTTATATGAGTATGCACAAAGTAATATTCATAAGATGAATGTTCAATTGTTGGTTCATATGATGAATATTTATTTTACATTGATCGTAAATTTTTTCGGCTCTTATTATTATGTTGGTTTTCGTTTTAGGTTGCAAGGCCATAAAGCCAATTTTTACAAATATTGTAATTTATTTTCCAATTTAAAATTTCATTTTTTTGTAATCTGGAGCATCAAAGTCGTAAAAGGAGCCAACACCACCATGGAACAAGATTTGAAGATCAAGTGATGCATTGGGAATTTTATATACTAATTAGATTAGTATAGGAAAAATAAGAGCCCGATCAATTCAAAATTATTTTTTATGTTGTATGTATGTTTAATTCGAAATGTTTGAATAACGTGTCATATAACTTAGAATGCCTACTCTTATATTTTCACAAGTCATAACATGTTTTGGATGTATAAATATTCTAAACATAAAATATGATTTTATGAAATTTAAAATGGTTAAATTTGAATATGTTATGTGAAAGTTTGAGATTATCCTAAGGTTCTGACCCTATGCGGAATTAAACACAATGATCAAGACAAGTCCTGATTACTGTAACTATGGAATTCTAACAGGCAACTACAATATCAACCAATTATAATATAATACCAAAATATTAATTCAATGCAAAATATAAATGCAAAAAATAAATAAACATCACACAAAATCAACACAATATTTTAGTGACGAAGTGGAAAACTCGTGCGATTAAAAAACCACTCCGGGTATCTCGGCTACCAGCCCAATCCACTATGTGGAGAAAAACTTACAGCGATGGTCAAGACCTATAGTGGAAACTCCACCGACTCAAGTACCTCTAGACTGCAAGAACTCAATGAACTCCTCAAGCCCGTATCCCACGGTTTTCTTCAGAACCTATGAAGTCTCTGAGTAGATTGTCTCTGCACCTTTAAACGCTGGAACTCTGACTACCAATCTTCCTCCTAAAGAACTCTGAATGCTTAGAAATTTGGGTTTGGTTGTGTTAATTTGTAAATCAAAGAAAGGTTTCACTAAAAATACAGAAGACAAGAGAAGCAAAGGGTCTTCAAGGTGAAATCAAGAAGGTTGAAAGCTATCAATGTTTTTTGCTCAAAGGAATTGTGTTTCAACAACTGGGGAAAGTGGCTACATGTTCTATTTATAGGTAGGGTGAAACGATAGGGTTTTTCAAAGTGAAAAGACACAAAAACGCGTCCAGATCGCAGTCGCGTTCGAACGGTTACTTGAACGCACCATGAACGCATGCCTACTGGAAAGACTCGTTCGAACGCATCTCGAACGCCTCATAAACGTGAGCTCTCTGGAATGTTTTGTTCGAACGTCTGATTGAACATAACTCGAATGTTTGCTCTCTGGAATGTTTCGTTCGAACCCACTGGAGAACGTGACACTAACGCCACATGTTCGAACGCTGAAACGAACGCGCCATTAATGAAGATGCTCCAACTCTACGAAAAACCATTCCAAATGCACCAAATTCTTCAAGACTTGTTACAACTCAATTGAACTTGTTTTGTCACAGGCATTGCCAATAAAATTGGAACTAACAATCTCCCCATTTGGCATTCCGTGACAAAACACTACCTAATACAAAGACTACGGTAATAGACCCAAAAAGAAAATAGTCAACTGTCACCATCAGAACAGTGACTTATTACATTAGTACTCGATCTAACACCTAACCAAGTAGTCTTCAAATCAATGCCACCTCAGCAACAAACATGCTTACCTGAAACATCAACAAACAACAATATACCGTGAAAAGTAGTGGGATTATCAAGTATAACATAAAAGAGATATAAAACTCATGCATGTATAGGTAGATATCCTTCTCCCACTTAATCATAACTCTCCTTAAAATAGAGATATCAAATGGATATTATACGCTACTACTCAAGTACCTCTATTTCAAGCCCGTATAAAATGGATATTACTACTCAAGTACCTCTATTTCAAGCCTGTATCAAATGGATATTCTACGCTACTACTCCCCCTTAAACTACTCTCCCATTTTTTGTCATGAAATGACAAAAGATGAAGGTACCAGGAACAATATGACAAAACACATGCAAGAGTATAAACAAAAAACAAAACAAAACTTACTCCCCCTTACTAACAGGCCCACACAGTTAGCGTATGATCAAACAGGAAGTAAACACTTAGAGATATGCAAAGAAAGAATGTATGCAAAAACTTGAAGCATACACAGGCACACAATGAGGTAAAAATAAATGATTATAAAAAAACTGACTGAAACGGAACTTCAAGCAAATACAATAATACCTAGTCAGTATTCAACTGTTTATAACATTAAATAATATGCAACATTTTAAGTTTGGCTAAATACAACACTTATGCATATGACATAAACACCAAAGCATAACAAACACTTGCGTGAAAAATAAGTGCACAACGAAGCAAGGCTTAAGACCTTGTTTTATGAGCTGGACACAGCCAAAGAAATCCATCTCTTAACAAACCAAGTCCACAAAATAGATGTTGAAACCCAACACCACTAGGACCTGAAATTAAGCAACATTGGTTGCATGTAATGATTTTTCCCCATAACAATCATGAGCTTATAAATAAATACTCTTACGAGTGAAAGGTTTTTGCCCCATTGGCTCTTTTTCACTTGAGTCTCATGTAAATTTTTATTTCTTTTTGCTTTTATAAGGGGATAGCAAGGTCATCTAGTCAAAGGTCACATTATTTAGTGAACAAAGTATGGTAGAAATTAGATTGCTAGTCCAAAAACTCATACATGCGACCAAGCCTTGACATAATAAAATCGTGTTTGTGAGGTGCAAGCAAGAGATATACAGAGGGTTTTTATCACACACATATATGAATATAGAGCATCAAGAAAAATAGAAGTATATTATACATGTATAACCATATATTCTACATATCAGGATCACAAGCACATGCTATTCATGTTCTAACAAGCCATAAAAAAAATTTGGTCATTTTCAATTTATATTTTTTTTTTAAAATTTTTCAGATTGTAACACAAAGAAATAAAGACACAAAATGGCTTGACAATATCCAATGGTACGTGGAGTTGTATCCCGAGTGCAGATCATATTGCCATCCATTCGGAATCATCTATGAAATTTATGTTGGGGTTTCCATCCTATATATCAAGGGACATATATCAAAACAAGACACACACACCCATATGGAGTGAAAGAAAAGAATTAAACGTGCAAAAACATAAAATACAAGCACACACGCATGCAATGGGAAAATAAATACAACTTCTAAGCTGAGTTACACCTAAGTGCACTCTTATCATGCATGTAAGGATTAATGCATGCAGAAGTATATGGGAAGTCATCTCGCTTCCTCACCCAAACCTTTCTAGGAACCTCTTCCACATGAGTATTCCCAGTCAACAAAGCAAGTTTCTCACTAAGAAATTGTGACTATTTTTTCATTGCAGAAACTTGAGAAACTAGATTTGAATAATCAAATCTAGGAGACACACTCTTAGGCCTCTTCTTTTTTTGTGCAACATGAAGCACTTAGGCCTAATGTGTCTTACCTTGCCACAATGATGGCACATAGGCACAAACCTCGGATGAGAGCGAGGTTTACCCACAACACCTCTAAATCGAGGTTGGGTCACACGATGAGGAACAGAAGGAGGAATCACATTATTACACTCAACATGCTTCTTACCTAAGTCATGTTTAGGAGATTTAGGCACTGCTCTAGATGTTGACACCTTATCACAGTTAGGCTCAAAACTAATACCTAACATACGGTCCAATTTTTTATTCCCACTAGAAAATATAGACAACTGGGTTCTAGCATCTTCAAGTTCGGCCTCTAAAATTTGGACCCTATCAATTAGGCCTATATTCCTCTCCTCCAGGTCATCTACCATCAAGAGGCTTTGCTCAAGGTTGGCTTGAGCTTCATTCTTTTCTAGCTCAACTACTTTCAGGCTTTTATTGACCTATATGTTCATCTTCTTGATAGCTAAACTTTCATTAAATAGTTCAGCATAAGCTACCTGAAGACTATCCTCATCTACAGACTCATCGAGAGAGACTTCTGAATTAGCATCATTAACATCATTCTCTCTCTCATCAGACATACTAGCAACAAAAGCCATATAGTTGCTCTTATTTTAGGAGACTCATCAGAAGTATAGCCACCTTCTGAATCGCTAAGAGAGGCTACCATGACTTTGTTACCCTTAGATTTTAGGTAAGTGGGACACTCAAATCTAATGTGCCCATTGTTGGAAAATTATGACCCATAGCGTCACTATTTGTACAGATCATGGTGTTGTTGTACAAATTAACTATGTGACAAAGGAGATTGCTCTATTATCATTTGTGATTAAATCACCTAGATGTATAAATGATAGAAGTCTCTATGATTTGTTCCTGGATTGAGAATGATATGAGACAGTATCAATCCACGAAGGATAAATCATTAAATATCCCTAGTCAGAGTATTATCAAGATTGGACATCGATAAATACGTAAAAGACTAGTATTACACTTGTACACGTTGTGAGGGCATAACGGCATAGTTCTCATATATTTGGGTATAAGATACTCATGCAAGTGTAATAGAGGTTGTGTTTTACCGATGGTACGGGAAACAGCTTCGCCCTGGATAGACCCCTTCGGAATTCCATTGGTAGTATGACTATGTGTCTATAGAAGTCCGAAATCAGGGTAAATGTATTTGGTCTTAACCTGAGACTTGCACCGCTAATACTTGGGACAATCAATATACTTTGGTTGCGGTCGTCCAGGGCGTTAACAGGTTCTGTGTACGCCTATGATGGGTATATTGAGAATCGTAGTGTGTTGGGTGTGATGTCAAGACGGACGTATCACTCCAGTCATATGGAGATGATGGTCACGTAGGATACGGTACTAGTACTCTTAAGTACTGCAATCATCGGGATAAATGACAAGGTCATGTTTATCCGATTATAGAGACTAGTTACCAGACATCCGACATGTGCTTCGTACGGGGCATACACAATTCCAACCTCAGGCCTAGCACGTGATCATCCGATACTGGATCAACATACGCAATACTACGTATACTACGCCTGATATAGATCCTTTATTCCTGTAAGGATATTTCTGGAGAATTGGGTAGGCATGGCTCTTTGCTAGAAGCCAACCTTGTCTTGTAAATCGGTAAAACGTAGTACTTGGTACTTACGTGTTCGAATAGTCCGACGACCTATTTACTGCAAACATATCCGGGGATCTCAAGGGTCGCTTCCCGAAGATTCACCGATGACGTATGACTCGCACTCTAAATTAATCTGGGATTAATTAGAAGAGAGAGAAAATTAATTTTGGATTAATTACAGAGATATTTTATCTGGGATAAAATATCATTAAGAGAGAGAAAACGATTAATTTAGAATTAATCGATTAATTAATATAATCGATATATTAAACGAAATTAGATTTCGACGCGGAATTAAAATTAGATTTTAATTCGGGCGAACGATTTAATTCGTAGCGACGTGAATAGTGATTTTGCTAGGCGTAATCATTTAATTACGACGCAACGGAAAATTTGTTAATTTTGAATTAGCGAACCCGAGCCCGAGATTATTTGCGAGCGCATCGTATTTCAAATTTGTTTGCGGCACGCAAGTCAAATCAAGCGTCAAATCGCTAGTCGCAACAAGCGTCAAATCGCTAGTCGATTTGAGTGATGTGACTTGACAACTTCATTGAAATATGTGACTTGATGGGAGTTGTTGAAAAGCTTTTGATAGCTTGAGTGACATATATTATTATTATATGTTTTGGTATATGGTTGAATTGATTTTAGAAATCAATTAACTTTTACACATTTTTCCAACACTCTCTCTCTCTTCTCTCTTCATCATTCACGCCCATGGAGGGCATTTTCTTGTCTGTTTTAGCTGGGCAAAACCGAGCATGAGGGAAGCAAGTGTGATGATTTTGTGGCAAAGTCATCGAGAGCTAGCACTCCGAGAGACATGCGAAGGTGATAGGGAAGTCCACCCATGAGCCGGGAATCATTTGACGGAGCTTGGAGCTCCAAGGAAGACCTCAAAATGCCGAAAATGGTGGGCTGTGACAGTGAACTGCCGAGCAACCAGTGAGCAAATTTTCAGTTTTTGTTCGTCTCCGCATCGCTCAACCGATCGATGTGAGTATTCCGCAACTTCCTCGTATCTATTCACATGTGTTTCATTCTTGTTTAATGATCTTGGGACCTTAGCAAACACCAACAATGGTATCTTGAGCAAGGTTGAGCATGAAATATAACTTAGGGTTAAAATTTGGGTAAAATTGATTTTGAGCATGTATAATGAAATTGGATGAATTAGTATGCTTAAATGTGTTTTAATTGATGATTGATTGGATCAATTTGATGAAATGTGTTTGGAACAAATTTCCCCAATTTTTGAGGCTTGGCCGAAAATATGAATGCCCTAAAATGTCTTGGAATTTTTGATTTTTGATCATTGGATGACTTGAATCAATTGGGAATGTTGATTTAATATTGATTGTGGATTCAATTGGATTGAAATCGAAATCGATTTAAAATTCCCTACCATTGCCGAGAATAATATAGCATGTATTGGGTTTGATTTTAATTAAATTGTGTTGGACAGGATTTAATATTAATAAGCATGATTAATTGTACAAATTTGGTGTTTTGGAAATATTGATTTGGGTAATTAATAATGCTATACAGTTTAGTTTAATTAAATGTGAAATTGGATTTTGTAATTTAATTAAATTGGGCCTAATTTTGGAAATTGGACTTTGAATGTTGTTATTGGGCTTATTGGGCTTGGTTGTACCAAGTTGGGTTTAGGCTAAATTGGTTGGATCCAATTGGGCCCAAAACCGCTTCCATAAAGCCCAAATGCGACTAATGGACCTTTAATGTTTAATTGGGCCTAATGGGCCTAAATTGATTTCTAGGCTTATGGGGTAACTCTCGGATTGGACTTTGGTTATTGGGTTCAACCCGAGTTGACCAAAAGTCCACGCCTTAAGAAATTAATTAAAAGCCCATTGGACTTTAATTAAATTGACATTGGACGTTAATCTGGCTTTGAGACCCGTAACGATTAAATTTGGAATTTAAGTCGTATAGGTTCGTTAATAAATTGTAGTATTAATTTGGAATTAAATAGCGAATTAGAATTAAATACAAATTGAATTGGATTTAATTGTGTAGTTTAATTTAATTCGAGAATTCGTACTTTAAATACTTATTCGCAAAACGAGTTTGACTCATGCAAAATCAAATCATTGTTTGAACATTGGATGGTCACTAATTATCATATTAATTAATTTGATTAGATTGATTGATAACATGCTTGTGTGAATACATGGTTGCGATGCATGAATAATGTATATCAGATGTATATTAGATGGGTGGGGCAATTTTAGAAATTTTTGTAATAAATTTGATTTTTTAATAATTGGACCTGCGTGTCCAGCCTTATTACCTCATTATTCTTTATATTCTCTTCTCACCTATTCCCCTCAATGTAAATGAGGTTTCTTTAGAAGTGTAGTGTAACGGGTAGAAGTAAATACATGTGCTAGCGGGAGAGAGAAATTGAGAGATTTGATCTAGGATCAATGTGTAAAGTATTCATCTGCATATCATTATTATTTTACATACGCGCTTTATTATGTGTTTAGAATGCATGTTTAATGGTGTATGATGATGAGACCTTAACAAAGATAATAAATTGGTTGCCAATTTGCACGCGAAAAACCCTCACAAATATTAAGCGTTTTTCCTTCCATTGAGTGATTCTTACTCAAGATCTAAGACTGGCATTGACTTGTTGGCCAAAGTCAAGGCCTTTGTCCGTCGAAGATGTGTTTGAATCACGAGATTTTGTTCCATATCAGTGTCTTGTCCAAGTTGTGGTTGTTGGCCAAAGATAAGACCACTTCTTGTCTATCGACATTGATTACGAAGCTTTCCATGGTCAATGGGTCGCGCTTAACTGGGATCACTAAGTTTGTTGTGCCAAAGCCAAGGCTTAGTTGATTAAGAGGAAAAAGGTTAGGCAATACATTGGATGTATTGGCATATATAAGATATATGTTTCGGACTTGGATGTCCCCCTACTGGATCTAGGAATTGGATTGGATCCAATTGATCTTAGAGATTTACCTAGTTAATTATCATACAATTTGTTGGCCAAAGTCAAGATTGAGAGATATTTAACGGGATCCTAGCCCGCTAGGAAACACGGTTTCCCGAGTACTCGACAGAGGGTTAGAGGCTCGCCGAAAAATAGTGGGAGGCAAGAATTGAATTTGTAATATTCGTTTAATTACTTGCCATACGCGCTCATTCAAATATCATTCGTCAAATAAATTAAATGTTAGTTGGACTAATATTTAAACGTTGTTTTAATTAAATAGTTGGACTATATTCAAACTATTCATTATAGTTGATTTTATAATTGGATTATAGTAATCAATAAAATTGATTTTAACATATTAATTATAGTTGATTAAATAGTTGGACTATTATAATCATTATAATAAATAGTACCTAAATCGTTGATTAAATAGTTGGACTATTAAAATCAAGATAGAATTGAAAGATTGACATTTAAAACATGATCCTAGGGAAAATGTATTTAAATGGTTTAATTTTCAAATTGGGAATAAAAATTCAGGATGGTCCTGGATAATAATAAGTTACTTATTAGATAAAATAACATATTAAGCCTAAGCCCGGAGTTAAGCAAACAGTAGAGCATAATCTTTAGAAGATCATGTGATGATAACTTAAGTGTTTAATCCATTAAGCTTGTCGCAGTAGACTCCTTAATTTCTGAATCAGAACAAAGGATTATATCCTTAAAGTATGATAAAGAAATTGAAGGAATTTCATAGGTCTATTATTTAGATCATAGAAGTACTAAAATTGCAATAATAACTCTTGGAGAGTTAATGACTATTCTCAAGGAGACAAAGTCAAAATTTTCAATAAGGCAAGTATGACCGGCGTAAACACACACGTATAACGCAAGCTCACGTATCGTTCAAGTAGAGTAAAAATATCGATCCCACGAGGACTTAATTCCTACTATTGTTATTAATTGTTGATACTATTTATTTACAAATATCTAATTGAGGGAGAATAGAATTGATTGCTTGATTGATTTGGTTTGTAGATTTGCTAAATAAATAAAAAGATAAAACGACAAAAGAAAATACTAAGGAAAATAAAAGACTCAAAGATCTAGGGTTGTAAATCATTCTAATATCTTTTAAAAGATGAAGTGATTATTTTAAGTTTGTGTAATAAATCAGTTTACTAACCTGGAACACGAATTTATGTGAAAGCATCTGTCGATGGTCAGACACAAATACCCAGTTTAATCCAATTGAATCATATGTCTATGTCAATTAATTACCTTGATTCATTAAGTTTAAGTTCCAATTATGGCTACCCCCGCCCGACAGGTATATGTCTATCTTGTAAAGAAATCTATTAAAGGTTTATCAATCCTTAAAGAAGATCGTGGGTTGTTGAGTATAAGGTCTTTAAACTTAAAGTCCCTATGTCTAGTTCGTTTTAGGTTTATCTATTCAATTTAATAGTGATCAGTTAATAAAAAGGCATTACGATTATGACTCAACAAATAACTCATTAATTACCCAAACTATAATCTAACCCTTTTTAAAACCGGTGATATTAGATTTTATCACAACCCTAGATATTTAATTTAGTTACAACACATAGTTAAAGCTGATATAAACTTAAAAGACATAAAATGAAATTACTGAAAAGTAATAAAAAGAAATGCTAAGGTAAAAAGAATTAACTTCTACTATTCAATATTTAGATATCTCCCATAAAATAATATATATAATCTTGTGATATTTTAAATCAACCGTCCGGAATGGCGGTATCCTGATTAAGTCAAATTCAAATATATCAGCCATAAGGCGGAACAGAAATATAAACTTAAACCAACCGTCCAATATGGCGGTATCCTCATTAAGTCAGGTTTAACCAATTTAAATTGAATAACCAACCGTCCGGAATGGCCGTATCTTTTATTAATTCAGGTTTTAAATAGTTTATATATTATATTTTAAGGGAGATTAGTCTAAATAGCAAAAGCAAAAGAATTACCTTTTTACCTCAGCATGGAGAAGTTAGCTCCTCATGGATGAATGAAAACTACTATTTATAGAAGAGAATTACTACTACAAACGTAAATAAAACTAAATAAAAGAAACTAAAGAAGAGAACTCTCAATTTATTTATAAGGATTTCAGAGGATGAGGTACATTGAAACTAAGAAATTCAAAATCTATTTATAGGCAAAAAAATCCAATTTTTTATTATAATTTTTCTGATTTTTTATTATTATTATTTTTTTTTTGGATCGCTGAAATTTCGACACGTGACATGGTGGCTAAAAAAAATGGCTCGTTGAATTTTTGACACGTGGCATGCGGTGCACGTTAGCAGATTGCTTGTGATGATGACACGTGGCATGGTGCAGGTTAGCAAAGTCAAACTTGGCAACTTTGACTTTTTGACCTGGCGCATATTAGCAGTCTCCGGTGCATGTTAGAGGCCGGGACGCCCAAAATTACCAAAATACCCTTTGTGTCGGGAGGCCCAAAATTACCAAAATATATTTTTTGCCAAATTTCACCAAATTTCACAGTTTTGCTTCAAATCACCTCCAGAATGTCCTGAAACTTTATTTATTTACAAAATAACACAAAACACATCAAAATATTCACAAAACTCAAGAAACTATACAAAATATTAAGTTAAATGAGTGGGAAATAGTGATAGTTTTACCACTCATCACACCCCCAAACCTAACATTTTGCTAGTCATCGAGCAAAATAAAATAACATAATAAAATTTAACTAAGCCACTTTCGTAGGGATCACAATTGCATTTAGCATATGCAACAAGCCTTTAAACCCCTAGGTGTCCCTAGTGGACGAGTTGTAGTCTCGTGAGGGTTTACAGTAATGATACCCACAAACATTTTATAAAAGTAAAAAGGTAGTGAAACTAATGCACACAAAAGCAAAAAGACAAGAGAAAAGAGAATAAATAAGTTAGTGACTAATCAGGTGAAACTTCTACTCCAAGTTATTAGTTGTTTTGTTTCATTTTAAATTACTGAATAAGTAAATTCTCCGATTATTTTTATCATTCTCCATATACACAATTAACAAAGTATTATACAACTCATTTTCACCCATAATAGTCATAAGTGCAGTTGATAAGACAGTAATATTTTTGTCCTAAAGTTTTATCAGAATTCACATCTTTTATAGTAATGGAATAAATTTTCTGATTTTTCTGATTTTTTTTCTTTGAATTTTTTTTCTCTATTTTTTTTATTTATATACCATACCTTCCATCTATGTAGCGAGCTTTGGGTCGGTGGCTCCCAAACCAGTTGGCTTTAGGGCACCAGGTGTTAAGATACCCCTACGGACTTAATTACTCATACTTCAAATATATATATTTTTTCAGCATCTTTGATCCATGTAGCGAGTTTGGGCCAGTGACTCCCAAACTAGTTGGTTTTATGGCACTAGGTGTTAAAACACCCTTACAGACTTAATAACTCGGATCTCAGATGTATTTTTTTTTATTCCATCACTTTTTTAGATGCTTCCTCCAATTAAACTAGAGCACTGAATATTACAAACTTTTCAATTTTTAACTTATGTCTGTATGTTACTATGCATGTTGATAATACCCGCCAACTGAGCATATGAAGATCCATTTTAGTCAGTTTTATGGAGAATTTACAAATTAAATAATTCAGAAGGAAATAAACAAAAATTAACTTGTTTCGAATAAATGGGTTTGAAATACGTATCAGGAGTGAGAATTCCTTACACAGCTATCTCTTACCAATTTCACCATGATTAGTCAAATAAAAATGCAAAACTTTTTTGTAATATTTGAAAATTTTTCAAAAAATTTTGGACTAAAAATAAAAACAACACATAAACTAAGGTAGATTTCCCATTGTAGATTCCCCAGATGGAGGGTGGAGCGAGGCTCTCTTAAGTACCCAAGCCTCTTAGGCTCTTATCGCTTGGTGTCAGGAATAAATAATGAGTCCTCCAACTTAGTTTATCACAATGAGCTATGGGTGAATGATTATCTAAGTGCCTTCACAGCTTTTCCTTATAGAAAGGTAGTGAGTGAAAGAAGACACCAAACCATCACCTACTCCCTAAACAGTAGAAGAAGAGTTTAGAAGATAATACCTGGTTAGCTGAAATTCTACAAGAAATTAAAGGTTAAGATCCAGATTAACACGACGCCTTTTACCACGATCGTCCTCGGACCAATTTATCTTTGAAAGGATAGGGTCAACTTATGGTTCATATGCTAAGAGTTGGTTAAGTAGATCTGGAGCAGTTCTGGCAGTGAAGAGTAGTTCTTTCATAGGTTTTGACACGAATCCATTTCTCTGGGCATCATCAAGAAACACACAAAGAAAATCATAAAATCCATCAACGTTAAACAGCCCAATTGGTTTCTGGTGTATGTTCAGGTTCGCCCAAGATAGTACTATAAATATTTCCTCCAATGTGCCCAAGCCACATGGCAAAGCAATAAAAGCATAAGCACGGTTAATCATTTCTACCAATCGTTCAGACATACCTGGCACGATTAGTTCCTCTCCGTTTGATGGTTAAATAAGATTTGCCTCTGCCAAGGGTTTTGGGATGATTCCCAAAACATGACTGCCTCCTTCCTGTACAGCCTTTGAAACGACCCCCATAAGTCCAAGATTGCCTCCGCCATATATTAAGTGCATATTTCTTGCAGCTAAGACTCGACCCAATTCATGTGCTACTTTTATGTATCGTGGTTTAGTACCAACACTACTACCGCAAAACATACAAATGTTTTCGACTCGTCTTCTTGAAGTGGCTTCCATTTTTTTATGTATTTCTTTCTCAACTCAGGATGCCTCCAAAGGTGCAATGACGGGCTGAATTTATAGTACCTGAAACGGGTGAGTAATAATAGCACTAGTATCTTCCAAATGAAGCTTGTTAGCTAAACAACAAAAGAAATCGTGAAAGGTTAAAAAGTCTGGATCCTGTCTACGAAAATAAAGATAATTACAACAGAAAAGCGAATCAAAGCAATAATTAAGGCAATGGAATTGTATACGCAATACGCCACTCGCTCAGTATAAATTCATTAGAATGTGTCTTAAGAATTCATTCTTTACTCAGCCATCACAAATGAATTAGCTCTCTTCTTTCTGATTGCCAAACACCATTCCTTCTGTTCTAAAAATGCTCCATTTGTGCTTTTCCCTACAAAAATAACACACAAAATTAAAAACTCTACAACATGTATACATAAAATATGAAAACAAAAATTACAACAAATTGCATGGGTTGCCTCCCTGCTAGCGCTAAATTTTTCATCTTCAGCCAGACGTGACTGAAATCCCTCTGTCAAGGAGGTTTCAATGTCGTTTTGGATGTCTGATTAAAGACAATCCCATGAGCGTTGATTTTGAAGGGTCTCTTCCAACAGTAAGATGGTAAAAAGAATTTTGTCTCATTCAGTGCTTGTGCCACCTTTTTATTCTTTGTCGCTTCAGTGGTTCCTGAAAAGAAAGAAAGAAAATTAGGAGGTCTTGTATGGTGCTTGACTTGGAAAGGAAATTCCATTCTGTCAAGCTTCTGGGTGATATCTTTGATTTGTACTCCCCAATACAGCGATGTTTCTCCTGAATGCTCTGGATTTTCAATTTGGTCTGACAGTTGCTCCTCAATTTGCTCTGCTTCTTGCT
Organism: Zanthoxylum bungeanum; assembly: GCA_019454045.1. NCBI lineage: Eukaryota > Viridiplantae > Streptophyta > Magnoliopsida > Sapindales > Rutaceae > Zanthoxylum > Zanthoxylum bungeanum. The sequence goes on along the minus strand of SKCR01044920.1, from coordinate 40,404 downwards.
CCACATTTTCTTCACAGATGTATTTGAAAATTTCCATATTCAGCTCTTCATCTGTCATCTGTGAAATACATGCTTCAAAATTGTCAACCTGAGGATGAAAAGAAATGTCAGATTTTAGGTCTTCATCCTCTGATCTGACTGGCTCAGGTAGATCTTCTTCAAACATTTGTGCAATGGAATCTCCAAGATCTGCATTCTGAGGATGGAAAGTTTCATCCTTCCTTATTAGTGCAGTTGGTACAAACAGCTCAGCTTCTTTGTCCTCGTCAGAGTCAGAATAATAAAAATCAAATTGAGACTTTGTTGGTGCAGGCTCCTGAACTGATACCTCTGATTCTTGATACTACTCAGCCTCATCCTCTGTTATGATGTCATGATGAATCTCAGGATATTGAAAAGCTTCTTCAGAAGTATTTGAATTTACTCCGTGAGATATGTGATTCAGGTTCTCGGTTAATTGTCTAACTTGATCTGTCATTCTTTGTATAAACGCCGCTTGACTCTGAATTTGTGCATCAATTTGAGCTACCCGTTCCTCGAACAAATCTTTTAGCATGTCATTCAACTGATCTTCCTCTGATGGATCTGGTTTCTGATGAAGATCGTAGGTAGATGGTGGATAAGATGGAAAATGTGATGTTTTTTCGTACCTTGAATGATTCCAATAATTATGCCACTCTGAAAGGTAAATACATTGATCGCTCGGGTGGTTACCATCACATATTACACATCTCCCCATTTCATTCTGATGAGCAAATGTAGTATTGCTTGGTTCTGAATTCCAGTGATAATTGTTGGGCTGGACAACAGGCCTCAGAAAACTAGATTGTTGCTCCTGGATTTGGGGTGTATCATTTTCTAGTAAAGCTCGAAATCTTTCAAAATGTTCCATTTTTCAATCACCTGTAAACAAAAGAAAGAAATTAAAATTACAGATTAAAATAAAGAAAATTAGATAAAAGTAAATTGGATAGCTTCAAAATTAATAACTCAAGAAAAATAAGTCCCCGGCAACGGCGCCAAAAACTTGACCGGCGTAAACACACACGTATAACGCAAGCGCACGTATCGTTCAAGTAGTATAAAAATATCGATCCCACGAGGACTTAATTCCTACTATTGTTTTTAATTGTTGTACTATTTATTTACAAATATCTAATTGAGGGAGAATGGAATTGATTGCTTGATTGATTTGGTTTGTAGATTTGCTAAATAAATAAAAAAATAAAACGACAAAAGAAAATACTAAGGAAAATAAAAGACTCAAAGATCTAGGGTTGTAAATCATTCTAATATCTTTTAAAAGATGAAGTGATTATTTTAAGTTTGTGTAATAAATCAGTTTACTAACCTGGAACACGAATTTATGTGAAAGCATATGTCGATGGTCAGACACAAATACCCAGTTTAATCCAATTGAATCATATGTCTATGTCAATTAAATTACCTTGATTCATTAAGTTTAAGTTCCAATTATGGCTACCCCCGCCCGACAGGTATATGTCTATCCTGTAAGGAAATCTATTAAAGGTTTATCTATCCTTAAAGAAGATCGTGGGTTGTTGAGTATAAGGTTTTTAAACTTAAAGTCCCTATGTCTAGTTCATTTTAGATTTATCTATTCAATTTTATTAGTGATCAGTTAATAAAAAGGTATTAAGATTATGACTCAACAAATAACTCTTTAATTACCCAAACTATAATCTAACCCTTTTTAAAACCGATGATATTAGATTTTATCACAACCCTAGATATTTAATTTAGTTACAACACATAGCTAAAACTGATATAAACTTAAAAGACATAAAATGAAATTACTGAAAAGTAATAAAAAGAAATGCTAAGGTAAAAAGAATTAACTTCTACTATTCACTATTTAGATATCTCCCATAAAATAATATATATAATCTTGTGATATTTTAAATCAACCGTCTGGAATGGCGGTATCCCGATTAAGTCAAATTCAAATATACCAGCCATAAGGCGGAACAGAAATATAAATTTAAACCAACCGTCCAATATGGCGGTATCCTCATTAAGTCAGGTTTAACCAAATTAAATTGAATAACCAACCGTCCGGAATGGCGGTATCCTTTATTAATTCAGGTTTTAAATAGTTTATATATTATATTTTAAGGGAGATTAGTCTAAATAGCAAAAGCAAAAGAATTACCTTTTTACCTCAGCATGGAGAAGTTAGCTCCTCATGGATGAATGAAAACTACTATTTATAGAAGAGAATTACTACTACAAACGTAAATAAAACTAAATAAAAGAAACTAAAGAAGAGAACTCTCAATTTATTTATAAGGATTTCAGAGGATGAGGTACATTGAAACTAAGAAATTCAAAATATATTTATAGGCAAAAAACTCCAATTTTTTATTATTATTTTTCTGATTTTTTTTTATTTATAAGGATTTCAGAGGATAAGGTACGTTGAATTTTTGACACGTGGAATGTGGTGCACGTTAGCAGATTGCTTGTGATGATGACACGTGGCATGGTGCACGTTAGCAAAGTAAAACTTGGAAACTTTGACTTTTTGACCTGGCGCATATTAGCAGTCTCCGGTGCATGTTAGAGGTCGGGACGCCCAAAATTACCAAAATACCCTTTGTGTCGGGAGGCCCAAAATTACCAAAATACCCTTTTTGCCAAATTTCACCAAATTTCACAGTTTTGCTTCAATTCACCTCCAGAATGTCCTGAAACTTTATTTACTACAAAATAACACAAAACACATCAAAATATTCAAAAAACTCAAGAAACTATACAAAATATTAAGTTAAATGAGTGGGAAATAGTGATAGTTTTACCACTCATCAAAGAAGCGCAAGGCGCACCTTACTTCGATATTCTAGAAACCCGAGGCTTGGCCAAAGGCTTCTGGAATATGAAATGGTCAAAGGCAAAATCATTATAATCTTCTGGGAAGATAAAAGACATATTCCAAAATGTCTGCCTGAATGTGGCAAACGAGATCGCGGAAGCGTGACTTCCGTTTGGACAAAGCAGACATGAAGGAATTGAAGACTGGGCAAGGCTCTGACTTCAAATATGTTTGTCATAATTATGTTCATTACTAGTATTGAAATTGGATTTTAAATACTTAGTGTGGTACATAAATATATACTGGTGTTCAGAATCTGCTTTGAGCAGGATACTGACTTCCATCGAGATTTATCTGCGAATTGGAAACGGGACGAAAATTGCTGTTTCAACCGTAGATACCTATTTTAGGAACTACCCTCGGGTTTGTACCTAAATTTGGAAACTGTTATAATGTAACTCGTTTGACTAGATATATTATCTCTATATCAGTGTTTAACCCGCTGCGGGTGAACCTTTATATTCTATAACACTAAAGTGTTTCATTATATAAATATGATATTGAGATAAACACATTAGATGTGAATAACAGCATTTATATTTTGAATATAAATAAATCTCAAACATATTACATGACAAACAAATAGCTCAAACTGATTTGATTAGAAGAAACTTAAATGTGGCATTGTTGTCTGTGACACAATTAAACAAGAATCGTATATCCACACTTTCGAAGAGTGGGTACTAGGACTAATTTGATTCCATTCAAATAAAGTCTACGAATCTAGTATATTGGGCAAAGTGCCTAAAACATTATTTACTTGGTAAAAGTGTAAATGCCATCGATCTGTTAGCCCTAGTTCATAGTGAAGCAAGTGGGCCCATATCTAGCTAGGCTAGATGTGGATATGAATGTTTCGTGACCTTTACGGATGTGGCATCGCGTTATGGTTATGTGTTTCTTTTGAAACGCAACTCGAAAACTTTTAAAGTTTCGACACGAAATAGACAAACAGATCGGCTAAAGTATTATGTTAGACATGATAAGGTTAATTATGAGTCTCTCTGAGCTATCATTTCCTTCAACGGATACGCTTTAAACAGTGTAGAACTTATTTTGAATAAGGTTCCATAAAATCTGTTTGACAGATATCATATTAGATATGAACAGGAAAGAAACCAGGTTTCTCATTCCTGCGAATTTGGGAATGCTGGGCATATGTTTGGATGATACCAAACTAAAACCCAAATTGGATAAGTGCCAATTGTAGGTTATCCTAGGGATACCATAAGTACATTACTTATACATCTCACATGAGAACAATGTAATTGTTGTTCACCATGCGGTTTTCCTAAGAGCAATACCGATATGCAGTGGTAAGTGGGAGGATAGTAAAACTCGATGAAAATCGGAGTAATACTATTCCAGGCACCAAATCCTTAATGGAACACAAATAGTTCATCAATGATGAAACTATACCAGTAATCTTCGAATACATCAGAACCGCGTGAGTCGGAGAGAATTAGAAAACAACCTGGGGTATGGGTTTCTGATCTCACCCCATAAATATGTCTATCTTATTGAGGTATACCAACTGACTACGTATGAGGAATTGATACAAGGTATCGACTCCCTATTATGGAAAAGTACCATGATGTCCGAAATGGATTTCATGTATAAAAACTATGTTTGGATACTAGTTGTTGTACCACAAGGCATTGTGCCTATTGGTACTATATCAGTCTTCAAGGAAGACATACATAGAAGGCAACATACCAACGTACTAAGCTAGGCTTGTAGCGGAAAGGTATTGTTATCAACATTGTGTTGATTACGATTCAACCTTTTACCTGTTGCCATGGTAAATCCATTTGGATAATGCTTGCTAATGCTGCATGTTTCATTCATGAAATATATCAGCTGAATGGCAAAATCGCTTTCCTGAAAAGGAAACTATTTGGAGGATGTTTACAACATCCTGTCGGTTTTATCGTACCATAACAAGCAAACAAGGTTTGCAGGTTATTCGATCCATGTTTGGATTGAAGCAGACGTTACGTTCTTGGAATTATCGTTTTGATGTAATCATAATGGTTTATGATTTAATTCAAAACGAAATGATTCTTGTGTATGTAAGAGGGTTAGTGGGAGCGCACTGACATTGGATGTCCTATATAATAATGATAATATGTCATTTCTTGGAAATGATATTCCCATAAAATAATCAGTGAAAGCTTGGCTTTCATGAAAAAATATCCAAGAAACCGTACATTGAAAAATGTACGCGAGCTGGTGTCTCATACGCTTTGAGCATATGGAGTCACAATCAGGCCAATCCAACTGATAGTCACTGGATTGATGTTAAGAGCATCCGTTAGTATCTTAGAGAACTAAGGATGCCGTCTTAAACTATGGAGAATGAGAACTTGAAGTGACTGGGATAACTGTTGCAAGTTTCCTAACCGATAAAGACGACTAAAAGTCGTAACAATGGTACTATACAGTTTGAATAACGGAACAGTGAGCTGGAAATCTTCCAAGCAAGATACTGTTACCGAATAAATAATAAATGCGGAATATTGCTGCAGCTGAGGCAGCAATAGAAGCCTTCTGGGTCGATAACAAATCTAATTAGATTAGATATAATCTGTTAGCAGCTGAGCTAGGCGTCAGCACAGGCTAAAGAATTAATGGTCTCATAAACGATCCGGATATATACTTCGATATTCATCTTATCTGTTCGGATCATACATCGTGGCGATGTGATGATCGAATAAATCGCATCAGATGATAATCATGCAAATCCATTGAGAAAGATATGAGACAGTATCAATCCACGAAGGATAAATCATTAAATATCCATAGCCAGAGTATTATCGAGATTGAACATCGATAAATACGTAAAAGACTAGTATTACACTTGTGCGCGTTGTGAGGGCATAACGACATAGTTCTCATATATTTGGGTATAGGATACTCATGCAAGTGTAATGGGAGGATGTGTTTTACCGATGGTACGGGAAACAGCTTCGCTCTGGATAGACCCCCTCGGAATTCCATTGGTAGTATGACTATGTGTCTATGGAAGTCCGAAATCAGGGTAGGTGTATTTGGTCTTAACCTGAGACTTGCACCGCTAATAATTGCGACAATCAATATACTTTGGTTGCGGTCGTCCAGGGCTTTAACAGGTTCTGTGTACGCCTATGCTGGGTATATTGAGAATCGTAGTGTGTTGGGTATGATGTCAAGACGGAAGTATCACTCCAGTCATATGGAGATGATGGTCACGTAGGATACGGTACTAGTACTCTTAAGTACTGTAATCATTGGGATAAAATGACAAGGTCATGTTTATCCGATTATAGAGACTAGTTACCAGACATCCGACATGTGCTTCGTACGGGGCAGACACAATTCCAGCCCCAGGCCTAGCACGTGATCATTCGATACTGGATCGACATACGCAATACTACGTATACTATGCCTGATATTGATCTTTTATTCCTGTAAAGATATTTCTGGAGAATTTGGTAGGCATGGCGCTTTGCTAGAAGCCAACCTTGTCTTGTAAATCGGTAAAACGTAGTACTTGGTACTTACGTATTCGGATAGTCCGACGACCAATTTACTGCAAACATATCCAGAGATCTCATGGGTCTCTTCCCGAAGATTCACCGATGACGTATGACTCGCACTCTAAATTAATCTGGGATTAATTAGAAGAGAGAGAAAATTAATTTGGGATTAATTACAGAGATATTTTATCTGGGATAAAATATCATTAAGAGAGAGAAAACGATTAATTTAGAATTAATCGATTAATTAATATATTCGATATATTAAACGAAATTGGATTTCGACATGGAATTAAAATTAGATTTTAATTCGGGCGAACAAATTAATTTAGAATTAATTCGTTAGCGACGTGAATAGTGATTTCGCTAGGCGTAATCATTTAATTACGACGCAACGGAAAATTTGTTAATTTGGAATTAGCGAACCTGAGCCCGAGATTATTTGCGAGCGCATTCACATTTCGAATTTGAGTGCGGCACGCAAGTCAAATCAAACGTCAAATCGCTAATCGCATCAAGCGTCAAATCACATGTCACTTTGAGTGATGTGACTTGACAACTTGATTGAAAGATGTGACTTGATGGGAGTTGTTGAAAAGCTTTTGATAGCTTGGGCGACATATATTATTATTATATGTTTTGGTATATGGTTGAATTGATTTTAGAATTCAATTTAAGTTTTACACATTTTTCCAACACTCTCTCATCGCTTCTCTCTTCATCATTCACGCCCATGGAGGGCATTTTCTTGATCTATTTTTGTTGGGCAAAACCGAGCATGAGGGAAGCAAGTGTGATGATTTTGCGGCAAAATAATCGAGAGCTAGCACTCTGAGAGACATGCGAAGGTGATAGGGAAGTCCACCCATGAGCCGTGAATCATTTGACGGAGCTTGGAGCTTCAAGGAATACCTCAAAAGGCCGAAAATGGTGGGCCATGACAGTGAACTGCCGAGCAACCAGTGAGCAAATTTTTAGTTTTTGTTCGTCTCTGCGTCGCTCAACCGATCGATGTGAGTATTCCGCAACTTCCTCGTATCTATTCACATGTGTTTCATTCTTGTTTAATGATCTTGGGACCTTAGCAAACACCAACAATGGTATCTTGAGCAAGGTTGAGCATGAAATATAACTTAGGGTTAAAATTTGGGTAAAATTGATTTTGAGCATGTATAATGAAATTGGATGAATTAGTATGCTTAAATGTGTTTTAATTGATGATTGATTGGATCAATTTGATGAAATTGTGTTTGGAAAAAAAAATTCCCAATTTTTGAGGCTTGGCCGAAAATATGGATGCCCTAAAATGTCTTGGAATTTTTGATTTTTGATCATTGGATGACTTGAATCAATTGGGAATGTTGATTTAATATTGATTGTGGATTCAATTGGATTGAAATCGAAATCGATTTAAAATTCCCTAGGATTGCCGAGAATAATATAGCATGTATTGGGTTTGATTTTAATTAAATTATGTTGGACATGATTTAATATTAATAAGCATGATTAATTGTACAAATTTGGTGTTTTGGAAATATTGATTTGGGTAATTAATAATGCTATACAGTTTAGTTTAATTAAATGTGAAATTGGATTTTGTAATTTAATTAAATTGGGCATAATTTTGGAAATTAGACTTTGAATGTTGTTATTGGGCTTATTGGGCTTGGTTGTACCAAGTTGGGTTTAGGCTAAATTGGTTGGATCCAATTGGGCCCAAAACCGCCTCCATAAAGCCCAAATGCGACTAATGGACCTTTAAAGTTTAATTGGGCCTAATGGGCCTAAATTGATTTCTAGGCTTATGGGGTAACTCCCGGATTGGACTTTGGTTATTGGGTTCGACCCGAGTTGACCAAAAGTCCACACCTTAAGAAATTAATTAAAAGCCCATTGGACTTTAATTAAATTGACGTTGGACGTTAATCGGGCTTTGAGACCCGTAACGATTAAATTTGGAATTTAAGTCGTATAGGTTCGTTAATAAATTGTAGTATTTAATTTGGAATTAAATAGCGAATTAGAATTAAATACAAATTGAATTGGACTTAATTGTGTAGTTTAATTTAATTCGAGAATTCGTACTTTAAGTACTTATTCGCAAAACGAGTTTGACTCGCGCAAGGCACACCTTACTTCGATATTCCAGAAACCCGAGGCTTGGCCAAAGGCTTCTGGAATATGAAATGGGCAAAGGCAAAATCATTATAATTTTCTGGGAAGATAAAGGACATATTTCAAAATGTCTGCCTGAATGTGGCAAACGGGATCGTGGAAGCGTGACTGCCGTTTGGACAAAGCAGACATGAAGGAATTGAAGACTGGGCAAGGCTCTGACTTCAAATATATTTGTCATAATTATGTCCATTACTAGTATTGAAATTGGATTTTAAATACTTAGTGTGGTACATAAATATATACTGGTGTTCAGAATCTGCTTTGAGCAGGATACTGACTTCCATCGAGATTTATCTGCGAATTGGAAACGGGATGAAAATTACTGTTTCAACCGTATATACCTATTTTAGGAACTACCCTCGGGTTTGTACCTAAATTTGGAAACTGTTATAATGTAACTAGTTTGACTAGATACATTATCTTTATATCAGTGTTTAACCCACTGCGGGCGAACCTTTATATTCTAGAACACTAAAGTGTTTCATTATATAAAGATGATATTGAGATAAACACATTAGATGTGAATAACAGCATTTATATTTTGAATATAAATAAATCTCAAACATATTACATGACAAACAAATAGCTCAAACTGATTTGATCAGAAGAAACTTAAATGTGGCATTGTTTTCTGGGACACAATTAAACAAGAATCGTATATCCACACTTTCGAAGAGTAGGTACTAGGACTAATTTGATTCCATTCAAATAAAGTCTACGAATCTAGTTTATTGGGGAAAGTGCCTAAAACACTATTTACTTCGTAAAAGTGTAAATGCCACCGATCTGTTAGCCCTAGTCCATAGTGAAGCAAGTGGGCCCATATCTAGCTAGGCTATATGTGGATATGAATGTTTCGTGACCTTTACGGATGTGGCATCGCGCTATGGTTATGTGTTTCTTTTGAAACACAAATCGAAAACTTTTAAAGTTTCGACACGAAATAGACAAACAGATCGGATAAAGTATTAAACCGTCACGGTAAGACCGTAATGAAAATACTTAATCAATAAGTTTCTAATTTAATTTAAAGAGTATAGTATTCTTTCAATGAGGACTCCTCACGGAACACGTCAACTTGACGGTGTGTCTGAAATGAGTAACCGAATTATGTTAGACATGATAAGGTTAATTATAAGTCGCTCTGAGCTACCATTTCCTTCAACGTATATGCTTTAAACATTGCAAAACTTATTTTGAATAAGGTTCCATAAAATCTGTTTGACAGATATCATATTAGATATGAACAGGAAAGAAACCAGGTTTCTCATTCTTGAGAATTTGGGAATGTTGGGCATATGTTTGGATGATACCAAACTAAAACCCAAATTGGATAAGTGCCAATTGTAGGTTATCCTAGGGATACAATAAGTACATTACTTATACATCTCACATGAGAACAATCTAATTATTGCTAACCATGCGGTTTTCCTAAGAGGAATACCGATATGCAGTGGTAAGTGGGAGGATAGTAAAACTCGATGAAAATCAGAGTAATACTATTCCAGGCACCAAATCCTTAATGGAACACAAATAGTTCATCTAGGATGAAACTATACTAGTAATCTTCGAATACACCAGAACCGCGTGAGCCGGAGAGAATCAGAAAACAACCTGGGGTATGGGTTTCTGATCTCAACCCATAAAAATGTCTATCTTATTGAGGTATACCAACTGACTACGTATGAGGAAGTGATACAAGGTATCGACTCTCTATTATGGCAAAGTGCCATTATATCCGAAATGGATTTCATGTATAACAACTATGTTTGGATACTAGTTGTTGTACCACAAGACACACATGGAAGGCAACACACCAACGTACTAAGTTAGGCTTGTATCGGAAAGGTATTGTTATCAACATTGTGTTGATTACGATTCAACCTTTTACATGTTGCCATGGTAAATCCATTTGGATAATGCTTACTAACGCTGCATGTTTCATTCATGAAATATGTCAGCTGAATGGCAAAATCGCTTTCCTGAAAAGGAAACCATTTGGAGGATGTTTACAATATCCTGTCGGTTTTGTCGTACCATAACAAGCAAACAAGGTTTGCAGGTTATTCGATCAATGTTTGGATTGAAGCAGACGTTACGTTCTTGGAATTATCGTTTTGATGTTATCATAATGGTTTATGATTTAATTCAAAACGAAATGATTCTTGTGTATGTAAGAGGGTTAGTGGGAGCGCACTGACATTGGATGTCCTATATAATAATGATAATATGTCATTTCTTGGAAATGATATTCCCATAAAACAATCGGTGAAAGCTTTGCTTTCATGAAAAACTCTACGAGAAACCGTATATTGAAAAATGTACGCGAGCTGGTGTCTCATACGCTTTGAGCATATGGAGTCACAATCAGGCCAATCCAAGTGATAGTCACTGGAATGATGTTAAGAACATCCGTTAGTGTCTTAGAGAACTAAGGATGCTGTCTTAAACTATAGAGAATGAGAACTTGAAGTGACTGGGATCACTGTTGCAAGTTTCCTAACCGAAAAAGACGGCTAAAAGTCGTAACAATGGTACTATACAGTTTGAATAACGGAATAGTGAGATGGAAATCTTACAAGCAAGATACTGTTACCGAATAAACAACAAATGTGGAATATTGCTGCAGCTGAGACAGCAATAGAAGCCTTCTAGGTCGATAACAAATCTAATTAGATTAGATATAATTCTGTTAACAGCTGAGCTAGGCGTCAGCACAGGCTAAAGAATTAATGGTCTCATCAACGATCCAGATATATACTTCGATATTCATCTGATCCGTTCGGATCATACATCGTGGCGATGTGATGATCGAATAAATCGCATCAGATGATAATCATGCAAATCCATTGACGAAAGCCTTTCCTCAGCAGTTTGAGCCAACCGTACATAGTTCGAGTGTCAGACACTCGAGTGACTGGCTATAGGCCAAGTGGGAGATTGTTGGACAATTATGACCCATAGCGTCACTATTTGTACAGATCATGGTGTTGTTATACAAATTAACTATGTGACAAAGGAGATTGCTCTCTTATCATTTGTGATTAGATCACCTAGATGTATAAATGATAGGAGGTCCCTATGATTTGTTCCTTGATTGAGAAAGATATGAGACAGTATCAATCCACGAAGGATAAATCATTAAATATCCCTAGTCAGAGTATTATCGAGATTGGACAACGATAAATACAGAAAAGACTAGTATTACACTTGTGCGCGTTGTGAGGGCATAACGACATAGTTCTCATATATTTGGGTATAGTATACTCATGCAAGTGTAATAGGAGGTTGTGTTTTACCGATGGTACGGGAAACAGCTTCGCTCTGGATAGACCCCCTCGGAATTCCATTGGTAGTATGACTATGTGTCTATGGAAGTCCGAAATCAGGGTAGGTGTATTTGGTCTTAACCTGAGACTTGCACCGCTAATACTTGCGACAATCAATATACTTTGGTTGCGGTCGTCCAGGGCTTTAACAGGTTCTGTGTATGCCTATGCTGGGTATATTGAGAATCGTAGTGTGTTGGGTGTGATGTCAAGACGGAAGTAGCACTCCAGTCATATGGAGATGATGGTCACGTAGGATACGGTACTAGTACTCTTAAGTACTGCAGTCATCGGGATAAAATGACAAGGTCATGTTTATCCGATTATAAAGATTAGTTACCAGACATCCGACATGTGCTTCGTACGAGGCAGACACAATTCCAGCCCCAGGCCTAGCTCGTGATCATCCGATACTGGATCGACATACGCAATACTACGTATACTACGCCTGATATAGATCCTTTATTCCTGTAAGGATATTTCTAGAGAATTGGGTAGGCATGGCGCTTTGCTAGAAGCCAACCTTGTCTTGTAAATCAATAAAACATAGTACTTGGTACTTACGTGTTCGGATAGTCCGACGACCGATTTACTGCCAACATATCCGGGGATCTCATAGGTCGCTTCCCGAAGATTCACTGATGACGTATGACTCACACTTTAAATTAATCTGGGATTAATTAGAATAGATAGAAAATTAATCTGAGATTAATTACTGAGATATTTTATCTGGGATAAAATATCATTAAGAGAGAGAAAACCATTAATTTATAATTAATCGATTAATTAATATATTCGATATATTAAACGAAATTGGATTTCGACGCGGAATTAAAATTAGATTTTAATTCGGGCGACGCGAATAGTGATTTTGCTAGGCATAATCATTTAATTACAACTCAACGGAAAATTCGTTAATTTGGAATTAGCGAACCCGAGCCCGAGATTATTTGCGAGTGCATTCGCATTTCGAATTCGAGTGCGACACGCAAGTCAAATCAAGCATCAAATCGCTAGTCGCATCAAGCGTCAAATCACATGTCACTTTGAGTGATGTGACTTGACAACTTGATTGAAAGATGTGACTTGATGGGAGTTGTTGAAAAGCTTTTGATAGCTTGAGTGACAAATATTATTATTATATGTTTTGGGATATGGTTGAATTGATTTTAGAATTCAATTAACTTTTACACATTTTTCCAACACTCTCTCCTCTCTTCTCTCTTCATCATTCACGCTCATGGAGGGCATTTTCTTGTTCTGTTTTTGCTGGGCAAAACCGAGCATGAGGGAAGCAAGTGTGATGATTTTACGGCAAACTCATCGAGCGCTAGCACTCCGAGAGACATGCGAAGGTGATAGGGAAGTCTACCCATGAGCCGGGAATCATTTGACGGAGCTTAGAGCTTCAAGGAAGACCTCAAAAGGCCAAAAATGGTGGGTAGTGACAGTGAACTGCCGAGCAACCAGTGAGCAAATTTTCAGTTTTTGTTCGTCTCCGCGTCACTCAACCGATCGATGTGAGTATTCTGCAACTTCCTCGTATGTATTCACTTGCGTTTCATGTTTGTTTAATGATCTTGGGACCTTAGCAAACACCAACAATCCATACCCTTCACATTCATGACACTGGATATAACGGGATTTACTACCTCTCTCCTCTCTCGACTCTCGCATGATATGCCTACTCTCTCTAGGCCTATCCTCTCTATCTCTATCACTGATATGGACACTTTTCTTAAACTTAAGAAATTTCTTAAACTTCTTTACAAACAAGGCCAAATCACGATCCGTGAGGGTATCATCATCATCACTAGACTGATCATGAACAACTTCCTTTGTGATTTTCATGCCTATAGTCTTTGGCTGTTTATAACCAGGAAGCTTTCTCTCATAAATCTGCAGCTTTCCTATGAGGTCTTTTAGTTTAAGCCGATCGAGATCGTTACTTTCCTCGATAACGGTGATCTTGGGTAGGAACTTTTCAGGTAGGGATCTAAGGATTTTTCTAACTATTCTACTGGTAGGGATAGTCTCACCTAAGTTAAAACTTGAGTTAACAATGTCATTAATCTCAGCATAGAACTCATCAAAGGTCTCATCATCTTTCATTCCGGCAACCTCAAACCTAGTAACAAGATCTTGGAGTCTATTATTTTTAATAGACAATGTGCCCTCATGCACAGTCTGCAGGATGTCCCAAGCATCCTTGGCTATTTCACACATAGAGATTCTCTTAAACTCAGCGGAACATACAACACCATGTATGGCATTAACAGCCTTGTTATTCTTATTGCTAGCATCAAATTCGTCATTGGTCCAGGTCAATTTGTCTTTAGAGGAAGAGACCTCATCAACTATAACAACGGGAGGTTTCCATCCGTACTCTACTGTCATCCAGACCCTCTTATCTAAAGACTTAAGGAACGCTCTCATGCGAACCTTCCAATGTAAATATTATATGCCATCAAAAAATGGCGGACAATTTAAAGGTTGACTATGATCCATAGCTAATGGGTCAAAGATCGAGTTCAGGCTCTGATACCAATTGAAAGTTTGTGATTATCCTAAGGTTCTGACCCTATGCGGAATTAAACACAATGATCAAGACAAGTCCTGATTACTGTAACTATGGAATTCTAAAAGGCAACTACAATATCAACCAATTATAATATAATACCAAAATATTAATTCAATGCAAAATATAAATGCAAAAAATAAATAAACATCAAATAAAATAGACACAATATTTTGGTGACGAAGTGGAAAACTCGTGCGAGTAAAAAACCACTCCGGGTATCTCGGCTACCAGCCCAATCCACTATGTAGAGAAAAACTTACAGCGATGGTCAAGACCTATGGTGGAAACTCCACCAACTCAAGTACCTCTAGAATGCAAGAACTCAAGGAAATCCTCAAGCCCGTATCCCACGATTTTCTTCAAAACCTCTGAAGTCCCTGAGTAGATTGTCTGTGCACCTTTAAACGCCAGAACTCCAACTACCAATCTTCCTCCTAAAGAACTCTGAAGGCTTAGAAATTTGGGTTTGGTTGTGTTGATGGAAAATTAAAGAAAGGTTTCACCAAACATATAGAAGACATGAGAAGCAAGGAGTCTTCAAGGTGAAATCAAGAAGGTTGAAAGCTATCAATGTTTTTTGCTCAAAGGAATTGTGTTTCAATAACTGGGGAAGGTGGCTATATGTTCTATTTATAGGTAGGGTGAAAAGCCAGGGTTTTTCAAAGTGAAAAGGCACAAAAACGCATCCAGATCGCAGTCGTGTTCGAACGGTTACTCGAACGCACCACGAACGCGCACCTACTGGAAAGACTCGTTCGAACGCCTCACGAATGCGAGCTCTCTGGAATGTTTCAACTGAACCCACTGGAGAACGTGACACTAACGCCACATGTTCGAACGTTGAAACGAACGCGCCACTAACAAAAATGCTCCAGCTCTGCCAAAAACCATTCCAAATGCAACAAATTCTTCAAGACTTGTTACAAATCAATTGAACTTGTTTTGTCACGGGCTTTGCCAATAAAAATGGAACTAACAGTATGCATGAAAAACGATTAATTAGATTAATTGGTTTAATGATTTGAAATTGAAAATTCTAAAATATTGAGCTTAATAGGTGCATCAAGAATTCCATTGTTATATAGGATGGAAATCCGAACGTAAATTCCATAGCTGATTCTGAATGGATGGTAATGTGTTCTGCACTTGGGATACAACTTCATGTATCATTGGATTTTATAACGCACCTAGATTAATTAAATGGTTTAATTAAAAGTTTGTCCACTTTAGAATTTTAAATTTTAAACTTATTAGTGATCCAATATTTTAAGAGTTAAAATAAATTAGGTCTCTAAAACTAGCTTAATTAAATGAGTTTAATTGAGTAAAATAATTAGTAGAGACTAATAGAAATTAGTTACTTAAATTTTAAGAGTTAAAATTGGTAAGGTCACTAATAGTGCACTAGTGTAAATAAGTGTTATGTTTTAGCCGTCATAAATTTATTCACATTAGTAAATTAAAATATTATATATTTTAAAATATAAACCTTAATTTTAAAATAGTGAATGGGAGAGGGATATACGACAGTATATCCCGCGATCTCCGTTATTAGTTCGAAAATATGAGATTCAAAAGACACCTCGAGACGGCTTTGTTTTTGTCCCCCTAGGAATGGTGTCCCTTTTGAATCAATATAAAGTTTGGATTCCGAGAGGATATGGACTCTAGATATATCTAGTGAACTAACCTACTCGACGACGGTACTTTACTCGTTAAGTCCAAGGGTTCCGAAACAACTAGTCACACTCACAAAGGAATGATTAAATGTTAATCGAAATTCCTTGATCAAATTAAATGGTGGTTGATTGATATATGAATAAGAGTTATTCCCATATATATTAATCAATTGAGATTATCGCGATCTATCATGCAAATACATAACATACCATACGACTGTACTTATTTATGGGATGAAAGATTTTTGTGGCATAGTAATTCTCTTAGGTTTCTAATTCATTATCCATGGTTCATGCCTCATGTTTAATTTTATGCCTAAATGTTTGATGATTTTAATATGCAATGAATGAATATTAAATGTATGTTTAATTTATTTTAATTCAGCCATGGTTTCTCCGATAATTGCCATTCTCTCTAACGATAAATTAACGGGAGAAAATTATGTCAAATGGAAAAGTAACATGAACGATATCTTGGTCTGTGAAGACCTAAACTTTGTCCTAACAGATGAATGTCCTCCCAAGCCGGCCAGAAACATTGGCCAAGCTGTACGGGATGCCTACCAAAAATAGGTCGCAGCTAATGAGAAAGGTCACTGCTACTTGCTAGTAGGGATGTTCGAGGTTATTATTGCAAAGCATGAGCCTATGGCTATAGCATCTCAGATAATGGAGTCATTACATGGCATGTTTTGGCATCCTTTGGAGCGTCAGCGTCATGAGGCCATGGTCTCAGCAATAACTGTTAGGATGAAGGAAGTGACATCAGTCCGAGAGCACATTTTAAGGATGATGACCTATCACAATACGGTCGAAACCCATGGCACTGGTATTGACGAGCGAAGCCCAAGTGACTATGATTATGGAAACTCTTCCGAAGAGTTTCCTGCAGTTTAAAAGTAACTATGTTTTGAACAAGTTGTCTTTTACTTTGACCCAACTACTCAATGAGCTCACCCATTATGAGTCCATGTTTATGGATCCTCGTAAGTCCAATGTTGAGGCAAATGTTACTGAATCTTCTAAATCTGCAAAGAACAAGAAGAAATACATTGGGAAGATTAATGTAAAGCCGATGAAGAAGAACAAGAGAAGCTCTAAAGGTGCCAAACCCAAGGGAAATTGTTTCCACTACAACAAGGATGGGCATTGGAAAATGAACTGTCCTAAATACCTTGCTGAGCTGAAAGAGAAGAAGGCTACAGGTAAATATGATTTACTTGTTATCGAATCTCTATCAGTGAAGGATGATAAGTCCGCATAATTTTTTAATTCTGGAGCCACTAACCATGTTTGTTCTTCTTTGCAACAACTTGATTCATGGATGAATGTTGCTGAAGGTGACTTCACCATGAGGATCACGACAATAGATGTCGTTTCAGCAAGAGCAGTGAGAGTTTCCAATATATGTTTTTTAAATAATAATTATTTAAATTTGGACAATGTGTTATTCATTCCTGGTTTTCGTAGGAATTTGATTTCTGTTTCCAAAATTTTGGATAACGGTTTTTCGGTTTCTTTTAATAGTAATTTGGTTATTATTGGTAGAAATGGATTAACCGTATGCACATGAAACTTAGAAAATAATTTATATGTGTTAAGACCATTAACACATAGGTCACTGTTCAACACTGAATTGTTTAAGGTTGAGAAACCTAAAACAAAATGGCAAAAGATTTTTCACGATGTCACATATTTGTGGCATCTTAGCCTTGGGCATATCAGCCTTTACCAGTCTGCGAATCATGTCTATAAGGAAAGATGACCAAGAGACCTTTTACTGGAAAATATATAAGAGCTTGTCAAGCACTTGAGCTAATACATTCAGACATTTGTGGATCGATGAATGTAAGAGCCCGAGGTGGTTATGAATATTTTATCACATTTATTGATGATTATTCTAGATATGGGTACGTTTACCTAATGCGATAAAAGTCATATACTTTTGAAAAGTTCGAAGAGTATCGTGTTGAGGTTGAGAGCCAATTGGGTAAGACGATTAAAACTCTACGATCAGATCGTGGATGAGAATACATTGACAGAGACTTCGAGGAATTCATAGTTGAGCACGGGATGATATCCCAGCTTACAGCACCTGGAACACCACATTAAAATGGTGTTGCAGAAAGGAGAAATCAGACCCTACTAGAAATGATAAGATCTATGTTTAGTTATAGCTCACTACCTAGTTCATTCTGGGGGTATACATTGCAAACAACAATGTACATCGTTAATTATTTCTATCTAATTCCATTCCTAAGACTCCTTTAGAGTTGTGGAGTTACCGTAAAGCTAGTTTACGACATTTCCGTATATGGGTGTCCAGCATATATGCTGAAGAAAAGACTACTAAATTGGAGCCACGTTCACAGGTGTGCCTATTTGTAGGCTATCCTAAGGAGACTATGGGTGGATTCTTTTATAGCCCTGAAGATAATAAATTGTTTATGTCGACAAACGTTATGTTCCTAGAAGATTACTATATGAGGGAGTTCAAACCTCGTAGTAAGGTGTTACTCGAGGAGTTACTTACTGGTTCAACCAGTGCACCATTGTCAACAACAGTTGACAAACACATAACACATTCGACATCTGAGCATCAGATGCAAGTTTGTTAGAATGATCTACCATCTAGACGTAGTGAGAGGGTTGTACGATAACCTGATCACTATTTATGATTTGGAGAGGCACAAGTTGTCGCTTCCAGCGATGGTGCAGATGATTCATTGACCTATCGTAGTGCAATGGATGATTCTGATAAAGAGGAATGGCCTAAAGTCATGAATCTCGAGATGGAGTCTATGTACTCCAACTCAGTCTGGAAACTTGTAGAACAACCTGATGGGGTAAAACTCATAGGTTGCAAGTGGATCTACAAGAGAAAGTGGGAGAAGATGGGAAGGATCAGACCTTCAAGGCTAGGCTAGTGGCCAATGGTTATACCCAGGAATATGGAGTTGACTATGAGGAAACTTTCTCGCCAGTAGCCATGCTAAAATCCATCTGCACTCTTATGTGAATTACCGTATATTATGACTATGATATTTGACAAATGGACGTCAAGACAGTATTATTGAATGGAAATCTTGATGAGTGTATTTGTATGGTACAACCAGAGGGGTTCATAGCCCAATATCAATTGGAAAAAAGGTTTGCAAGCTGCAAAGGTCCATTTATGGACTCATGTAAGTATCTCGATCTTGGAACATAAGATTTGATACCACGATCAGGTCTTATGATTTTAAGCAGAATGTTGATGAGCCTTGTGTATACAAGTACGTCATTAACAAGAATGTGGTTTTTCTCGTTTTATACGTCGATGATATTCTACTCATTGCGAATGATGTATATATATTATTGGACTTAAAAAACTAGCTAGCTAACCAATTCCAAATGAAAGATTTGGGGGAGGCCATTTATGTTCTTAGGATCTAGAATCTTCGAAATCGTAAGAAATGACTGTTAGTTATGTCTCAGGCATCCTACATCGACAAGATCCTTGTGCGATTTGATACAAAATTCCAAGAAAAGCAATTTGCCTTATCAACATGGAATTCATTTATCAAAGGAACAGTCTCCTAAGACACCTCAAGAAGTTGAGGAAATGAGACATATACATATGCCTTAGCAGTTGGTAGTCTTATGTATGTTATGTTATGCACAAGACCAAACATCCACTTTACAATGGGAGTAGTCGGTAGGTTTCAGTCTAACCCAGGATTGGATCATTAGGTGACTATGAAACATATTCTCAAGTATTTTAAGAGAATGAGAAATTATATGCATGTATATTCTGGTGAGTATATGATCCTCAGGGGATATACGGACTCTGATTTTCAGACTAATGTTGATTCTAGGAAATCAAAATCTGGATCAGTATTTACCCTAGGTGGTGGGGCCATTGTGTGGAGGAGTATGAAGAAATCTTGTATTGCTGACTCCACCATAAAGGCTGAGTATGTAGCAGCTTGCGAAGCAGCTAATGAAGCAGTCTAGCTCCGGAATTTCTTGGGAGATCTGGAAGTTATTCCAAATATGGATAAACCGTTCACACTTTATTGCGATAATAATGCTGCAGTGGCAAATTCCAAAGAGCCAAGAAGCCACAAGAGGGGAAAACATATAGAGAGAAAATATCATATCATCAGGGAGATAATATAGAGGTAAGACGATTCTGTCATGAAGATTGCATCCGTAGAGAACCTGGCTAATCCGTTTACAAAGACCTTGTCGTCTAAAGTGTTTGAAGGTCACCTAAATGGTCTAAGATTACATGATATATCCCATTTTCTCTAGTGCAAGTGAGAGATTGTTAGGATAAATGCCCTAGAGCTTCATGTAATGTAAACAAAATTATATTTTAAGAAATAAAATGATGCATTATTCATTTATCAAAGTGTTTGTTTAATATAGCATATTGTAAATTATCTTGTTTATCCTAGATAACTCATGTTCCTTCAGACTTAGTGTATGAGTGTCATACATAAGAGGATTTAAGTCTAAAGTTAGTAATCTAAAATAGTCCATAGAGAGCAAATAAGGCGGGTACTTTATTTGATGTTTATCAATAGTTGTGGTCCATTATATAATAGTATGGCGACATGGATCCAGAATTTTCTATGTGGAGACATGAGAATGGAGGCACCTTATATGATGTGATCATATAGGACTTGACCCAGATAGAAATGAGTTTCTTATAATATCCCGTTAAAAAAACAAATTCATTTCAATCTACTAGATGGTCATATTATTGGGTTCTCTAAGAACAATAAACAAGAAAATTAAGCATTAAATCATGTGAATACGCAAAGTAAAGTAGCGGAAAATACTTACAATGCTCGGCTAAGGATGTGTAGACAACAAAACTTTTGCCTCCATTGAAGTTGCTCCAAGCTTCTCCTTTGATGTATGTTGAGCTTCCAAGCATGTTCTTGAATTCCAAACTCAAGGGTTAGTGTCCATAATACCTTTGTATGACTCCTTTGATGTGCTAGTAATGGAGAATTTTTGCAACAAAAATTCCCATTTCCTTTGTGTGACTCTCGGCCAAGCCAAGAGAAGAGAGGAAGAAAGGCAATTCACGCCCAAGTGGGGAGTTGGGAGAGAGAGAGTGATTTTGTGTAATATGTAATTTATTTCCAAAACAATTATCATATACCAAATCCAAGTTTTTGGTATTAGTCATTCCAAAATGACAAATAGTGATTTACAAGTTACTAAAATCCCATCAACTTCTATCAACCAAAAGTTGATAAAGTTGACTAGTGATGTGACTTGTGTGGGCCCCACTTTAATTCAAAATCCGAGTGAGCCCGCAAACACATTTCGGGCTCGAGTTCGTTAATTCCGAATTAACGAATTTTCCGTTGCGCCGTAATTAAATCAAATTTAATTAAATAATTATGCCTAGCAAAATTACTATTCATGTCGCTCGCGAATTAATTCTAAATTAATTCGTTCACCCGAATTAAAATCTAATTTTAATTCTGTTATGAAATCTGATTTCATTTAATATATCGAATATATTATTTTAATCGATTAATTCCAAATTAATCATTCTCTCTCTCTTCTAATTGAATTTTATACCATATAAAATCTCTTCGCAATTAATCCTAGATTAATTTTCTCTCTATTCTAATTAATCCCAGATTAATTATATTCGAGTCATACGTCATCGGTGAATCTTTGGGAATCGACCCATGAGATCTCTGGATATGTTGGCAGTAAATCCAGTTATCGGACTATCGAATACGTGCGTACCCCGTACCACGTTTTTACCGATTTACAAGACATGGTTGGCTTCTAGCAAAGCACCGTGCCTACCCAATTCTCCAGAAATATTCTTTTAAGGAATATGTAATCTGTGTCAGGCGTAGTATACGTAGTATTGTGTATAACGATCCAATCTCAAATGTCACATGCTAGGCCTAGGGCTGGAATTATGTCTGCCCCGTACGAAGCATATATCAGATATCTTGAACTAGTCTCTATAATCAGATAATCATGACCTAGTCATATTATCCCGATGACTGCAGTACTAAAGAGTACAAGTTCTGTATCTACGTGATCATCATCTCCATATGATTGGAGTGATACTTCCATCTTGACATCACACCCAATACACTACGATTCTCAGTACACCTAGAAGAGGCGTACACAGAACCTGTTAAAGCTCCGGATGACCAAAACCAAATTATATTGATTGTCGCAAGTATTAGCGATGCAAGTATCAGGTTAAGACCAAATACACCTACCCTGATTCGGATTCCCATAGACACATAGTCATACTACCAATGGGATTCTGAGGGGTCTATCCAAGCGAATCTGTTTCCGTACCATCGGTACACACAACCTTCTATCACACTTGCATAAGTATCCAATACTTAAATATATGAGAACTATGCCGTTATGCTCCCACAACGCGCACAAGTGCAATACTAGTCTATTACGCATTATCGATGTCCAGTCTCGATAATACTACGACTATGGATATTTAATAATTAAACCTTAGTGGATTAATATTGTCTCATATCTTATTAATCTGGTACTAATCATATGGACTTTTATCATTTATGTATCTTGGTAATCCAATTACAAATGATAAAAGAGCAATTTCCTTTATCACATAGTTAATTTGTACAACAACACCATGTTCTATACAAATAGTGATGCTATGGGTCATAATTGTCCAACAATCTCCCACTTGGCCTATAGCCAATCACTCAAGTTTCTTACACCTGAACTATGTACGGGTCGCTCAAACTTCTGCTGAGAAACTACTTTCGTCAGCAGATTTGAAAGGTTATCATCTGATGCGATTTATTCGATCATCACATCGCCACGATGTATGATCCGACGAATCAGATGAAAATAGTTGAAGTACATACTTGGATCATTGATGAGACCGCGGTTCCTTAGCCTGAGTTGTAGCCTAGTTCAGCTGCCAACCGAACTACTCTTAATCTAATTAGGAATTTTATAGATCCAAAATTGCTTCTTTTGCTGCCTCAGCTGCAGCAATATTCCACTTTTGTTGTTTATTCAGCAACAATATCTTGCTTGGAGGATTTTCAGCTCACTGTTCCGTTATTCAAACTATATAGTACCCTTATTGCGACTTACAGTCGTCTTTGTCGGTTTGGAAACTTGCAGCGGTGAACCCAGTCACTTTAAGTTCTCATTCTCCATAAATTAAGAACGCATCCTTAGATCATATAAGATACTTAAGGATGTTCTTAACATAATCCAGTGACTATCATTTGGATTGGCCTGATTGTGAATCCATATGCTCAAAGCCTATGAGACCCAGGTCACGTACATCTTTTCAATGTACGAGTTCTCAGAGAGTGCCAACAACTTTTAGATCTATCCCAGTAGATCCTTATTCCTAGAATAAAGGTTGCTCTCCCAAGTATTCTATGGAGAATTTTCATGAAAGCCAAGCTTTCACCGATTGTATTATGGAATGTCATTTCCAAGAAATGATATGTCATCATTATATAGGACAATCATTGTCAGTGCGCTCCCATTAACCTTCTTATATACACAAGATTATATTCGTTTTGAATTAAATCATATACCATTATGATCTTATCAAAACATCAGTTCCAAGAACGTAATGCTTGCTTCAATCCATAAAGGATCGATTTAACTTGCAAACCTTGTTTGCTTGTTTTGGTATGAAAAAACCGTCAGGATGTTGTAAACATCCTCTAAAAGGTTTCCATTTAAGGAAAGCGATTTTGACGTACCATGTGCCATATTTCATAAATGAAATATGCAACATTAGCAAGCATTATCCAAATGGATTTAATCATGGCAACAAGTGAAAAAGTTTCGTCGTAGTCGACACTATGTCGTTAACGATACATTTTCTGTATAAGCCTAGCTGTATACATTTGTATGTTGCCATCCATGTATGTCTTCCTTGAAGACTCATATAGTACCATTAGGCACAATACCTTCTGGTACAAAAACCGGTGTCCAAACTTGATTGGTATACATGGAATCTATTTCGGACTTCATGGCACTTTTCCATAAAATGAGTCGATACCTTGTATCACTTCCTCATACGTAGCCGGTTAGTCTTCCTCAATAAGATTGACATCTACATGAGGTGAGATCGGAAACCCATACCTCCCAGGTTATTTTCTAACTCTCTCCGACTTACACAGTTCTTGTGTATTCGAAGATTATGGTACAGTTTCATCCCTGATGAATTGTTTGTGTTCCATTAAGGAATCGGTGCCTGGAACAGTATAACTCTGATTTTCATCGAGTTTTACTTTCCTCCCACTTACCACTGCATATAGGTATTCCTTTTAGGAAAACCGCATGGAGAGCAACAATTATATTGTTATCTTGTGAGTTGTATAATTACTATACTTTGGTTTCCCTATGACAACCTACAAATATGCACTTATCTGATTTGGGTTCTTGTTTGGTACCATCCAAACGTTTTACATGCCTAGCATCCCCAAATACTCAGGAATGAGAAAACCCAGTTTCTTTTATGTTCATATCTAATATGAAGTCTGTCTAACAGATTTTTCATGGAACCTTATTCAAAATAAATATTGCACTGTTTAATGTGTATCTCGTTAAGGAAATTGGTAGCTCAGAGCTACTCATCATTAACCTAACTATGTCCAACAAAGTTCGGTTTCTCTGTTCGGACACACCGTCAAATTGAGGTGTTCCGTGAGGAGTCCACTGTGAAAGAATACTATACTCTTTCAGGTAATCGAGAAACTTATTGCTTAAGTATTTTTTACCATGGTCTAACCGTGACGGTTTAATACTTTAGTCGGTCTGTGTGTCTACTTCGTATCGAAACTCTTCGAATTTATCAAAAGGTTTCGATTTATGTTTCAAAAGAAACACATAACCATTACGCGATGCCACATCCATAAAGGTTATGAAGTATTCATATCCACCTCTAGCCTAGCTAGACATGGGCCCACTTACGTCACAATGAACGAGGGCTAATAGATCGGTGGCATTTGCACTTTTACCAAGTAAAAGGTATTTTAGGCACTTTGCCCAATAAACTAGATTCGTAGACATCATTTGAATTAGAATCAAATCCGTCCTAGTACCCACTCTTCTAAAGTGTGGATATACGAGTATTGTTAATGTGTCCTAGACAAAAATGCCACAAATAAGTCTCATTTGATTAATACAGTTTGAGCTATTTGTTTGTCATGTTATATGTTTGAGATTTATTTATATTCAAAATATAAATACTGTTATTCATATCCAATGTGTTTATCTCAATATCATCTTTATAAACAAAACACTTAGTGTTCTAGAATATAAAGATATACCTGCAACGGGTTAAACTTAGATATAGAGATAATATTTCTAGTCAAACTAGGTACATTATAACAGTTTCTTAATTTAAGTACATGCCCCAACAGCAGTTCCAAAACTTAGGTTTCTACGGTTAGAACAGCGACTCTCGTCCCATTTCCGACTCATATGTGGATCTCATCTGAAGTCAGTATCCTGCTCATCAGCAGATTCTGCACATCAGTACATATTTATGTACTACATCTAGTATCAAAAAATCCAATTTTGAAACTAATAGTGAACATGTTTATGACAAACTTAATTGAAGCCGGAGCCTTGCCCCGCCTTCACTTCCTTCATGTCTGCCTTGTCCATACAGCAATCACAATTCAGTGACCCCGTTTGCCACATTTTAGGTAGACATCTTGGGATATGTCCTTTGTCTTCCCAGAAGACTGTGATGATTTTGCCTTTGCCCCTTTTAGAAGCTTTGGCTCCGCCTCCTAGAGTATAGCCATCAACTCTCCAAGAGTTTTCTCTTGGTTCATAATGAACCTGCCCCAGCATTCGGGCAGAGACTATAAGATCAAATCTTTGGTAGTCTCGGCCACATAGGTAATGCCCAGCTAACCTAGCTGATCGATGTCAGCAATCATCTGCGACATCTAGTGCTCGACAGATGTACCATCTGACATACGCGAGTGAAAGAGCTTCTTTTGCAATTTGTACTTCTAAGATCTAAGAATAGATCTATGAAGATCCTTTAATTTCAACATCATGGTATAAGGATCTAATCTTTAGTTTTTGACGACAAAATTAAAGTGTCATTGCATCAAGTATAAAGGATTGAGCACTAAATTTATCATCACCATGAGTCTTCCAAAGCTCATGCTCTATTATTTGCTCAACTCCGGGCTCAGGCCTGAGATATTTCTCTATCAAATAGAATAACTTCTCAGTTCCCATGACTATCCTGAGGTTTTATTCCCAATCTGAAAATTGGAGCCGTTTAAAGACATTTTCTCCCAGGATTATGTTTTAAACGCTAATCTTTCAGTTATCTTGATTCCAATAGTCCAACTATCTAATCAATGATTTCGGGTACAATCAAATATAATGATTACTATAGTCTAACTATATAATCAACTACTATTTGATTGGTTAAATTCAAATATATTGATTACTATAATCCAATTATAGAATCAACTATAAATGAAGTAGTTTGAATACAGTCCAACTGTTTAATTAAACCAACAATTAAATATTAGTCCAACTAATATATATATTAATAATGACGAAAAATGAAATGAGCGCGTTTTGGCAAGTATCTAAACGAAATTGAAAATTTAATACTTGCCTCCCACTATTTTTCGACGAGCCTCTAACCCTCTGTGGAGTACTCGGGAAACCTAGTTTCCTAGTGGGCTAGGATCCCGTTAAATAATACACAACCTTGACTTTGGCCAACAAGTTGTATGATATTTAACTAGGTAGATCTCTAAGATCAATTGGATCTCATCCATTTCCTAGATCCAGTAGGTGGACATCCAGGTCCGAAACATATATATAATATATATGCCAATATATCCAATATATTTTCCTAACCTTTTCCTCTGAATCAACTAAGCCTTGGCTTTGGCACAACAAGCATAATGATTCCAGTCAAACGGGCCCCATTGACTTTGGAAAGCTTCGTAATCGATGTCGATGGACAAAAAGTGATCTTGACTTTAGCCAACAAATCACAACTTGGACAAGACATGCGATATGGAACAAAGCCTTCATGATTCAAACACATCCGCGATGGACAAAGGTCTTGACTTTGGCCAACAAACCAGTGCCAATCTTGGATCTTGAGAATGAATCACTCAATGGAAGGAAAACGCTTAATATTTGTTGAGGGTTTTTCGCGTAATTGGCAACCAATTAATTATCTTTGATTAGGTCTCATCATATACCCTTAAGCATGCATTCTAAAAGCATAATAAGGCACGGTAAATAAATTAATAATGATATGCGGATGGATATCTCACAAATTGTTCCTAGAACAAATCACTCAATTTCCTCTCCTCGGCTAGCACTATTCTAACTTCTACCCAATTACATAACACTTCTAAAGAAACCTCATTTACATTGAGGGGAATAGGTGAGAAGAGAATTACAAAGAATCGAGAGATAAAGGCTGGACACGCAGGTCCAATTTAATAAATTCTAAATTTATTACAACAATTTCCAAAATTGCCCTCACCCATCTAATATCCATCCGATATACATTATTCATACATCACATCCATGTATTCACACAAAGCATGTTATCAATCTAATCCAATTAATTAATCTTTAATTAATGACCATCCAATGTTCAAACAACAATTTGATTTGCGCGAGTCCAACTTGTTTAAGAATAAGTACTCAAAGTATGAATTCTTGAATTATATCAAACTATAATATTAAATCCAATTTAATTTGTATTCAATACTAATTCTTTATTTAATTCCAAATTAAATAATTACACTTTTTAATGTGCCTTTACGACTTAGATTCTAAATCTAATCTTAATGGGTCACAAAGCCCAATTAACATCCAATGTCAATTTTAATTAAAGTCCAATGGGCTTTTGATTAATTCATAAGGCATGGACTTTGGCAACCAAAGCCCAATTAAGGAATCACCCTTTGCCACAAAATTAATTTTGGCCCATTAGGCCCAATTAAATTTTTAACGGCCCAATTACCATATTTGGACTTTATGGAAATGGTTTTAGGCCCAATTGGATCCAACCAATTATCCTAAACCATACTTGGCCCAACCAAGCCCATTAAGCCCAAATACAACATTATTAGCCCAATTCCAAAGTAAGCCTAATTAATTTACTCACAATATTCCAAATTTCACAATTTAATTAATTAAAGTGTATAGCCATATTTAATTAGTTAAATTAATATTTCCAAAACACCAATTACACTAATTAATCATGATTTAATTAATTAACTTATGTCCAACACAAATTGAAGGAAAATCAATCCAACATGCTCTCCAAGGCTCACGGCAATATGGATATTTTTTCAACAATTTTGATTTCAATCCAATTAAATCACAAATTAATATATCCAAGCATTTTAAACACATCCAATCTCTTAAAATGAAAATTCACCAAGAGCTTAGGGTTCCTACACCATTCGGCCAAGCCTCCAAATTTGGGGAAAATTAATCCAATTAATTTTTCATCAAATTGATCATATATAACTCAAAGTTATCAATATATAAGCATACTCAAACAAATGATTTGATCAAATCATGCTCAAATAAAAAATACCCAAATTTGAGATTAAGAACCCTAAAATATTTCATGCTTAATTTAGGCTTAGGATACCATTGTTGGGTTCTCTAAGAACAATAACAAAGATCATTAAGCATTAAATCCTGTGAATACGCAAAGTAAAGTAGCGGAAAATACTTACAATGCTCGGCTAAGGATGTGTAGACAACAAAACTTTTGCCTCCATTGAAGTTGCTCCAAGCTTCTCATTTGATGTAAGTTGAGCTTCCAAGCATGTTCTTGAATTCCAAACTCAAGGGTTAGTGTCCCTAACACCTTTGTATGACTTCTTTTATGTGCTATCAATGGAGAATTTTTGCAACAAAAATTCCTCTTTCCTTTGTGTTACTCTCGGCCAAGCCAAGAGAAGAGAGGAAGAAAGGCAATTCACGCCCAAGTGAGGAGTTGGGAGAGAGAGAGTGATTTTGTGTAATATGTAATTGATTTCCAAAATAATTATCATATACCAAATCAAAGTTTTTGGTATTAGTCATTCTAAAATGACAAAGAGTGATTTACAATTTACTAAAATCCCACCAACCTCTATCAACCAAAAGTTGATAAAGTTGACTAGTGATGTGACTTGTGTGGGCCCCACTTTAATTCAAAATCTGAGTGAGCCCGCAAACACATTCCGGGCTCGAGTTCGTTAATTCTGAATTAACGAATTTTCCGTTGCGACGTAATTAAATCAAATTTAATTAAATAATTATGCCTAGCAAAATTAATATTCACGTCACTCGCAAATTAATTCTAAATTAATTCGTTCGCCCGAATTAAAATCTAATTTTAATTCCGTTATGAAATCTGATTTCATTTAATATATCGAATATATTATTTTAATCGATTAATTCCAAATTAATCGTTCTCTCTCTTCTAATTGAATTTTATCCCAGATAAAATCTTTCCGCAATTAATCATAGATTAATTTTCTCTCTCTTCTAATTAACCTCAGATTAATTATGTTCGAGTCATATGTCATCGGTGAATCTTCGGGAAGCAACCCATGAGATCTCTGGATATGTTGGCAGTAAATCCGGTTATCGGACTATCTGAATACGTGCGTACCCTGTACCACATTTTTACCGATTTACAAGACATGGTTGGCTTCTAGCAAAGCATCGTGCCTACCCAATTCTCCAGAAATATTCTTTTAAGGAATATGTAATCTGTGTCAGGCGTAGTATATGTAGTATTGCGTATAACGATCCAGTACCAAATGTCATATGCTAGGCCTTGGGCTGGAATTTTATCTGCCCCGTACGAAGCATATATCGGATCTCTTATAACTAGTCTCTATAATCAGATAATCATGACCTAGTCATATTATCCCGATAACTGCAGTACTAAAGAGTACTAGTTATGTATCATGCGTGATCATCATCTCCATATGACT
Source organism: Zanthoxylum bungeanum (assembly GCA_019454045.1). Classification (NCBI taxonomy): domain Eukaryota; kingdom Viridiplantae; phylum Streptophyta; class Magnoliopsida; order Sapindales; family Rutaceae; genus Zanthoxylum; species Zanthoxylum bungeanum. The sequence goes on along the minus strand of SKCR01044920.1, from coordinate 10,220 downwards.
GGAGTGATACTTCAATCTTGACATCACACCCAATACACTACGATTCTCAGTATACCCAGAAGAGGCGTACACAGAACCTGTTAAAGCCCCGGACGACCAAAACCAAAGTATACTGATTGTCGCAAGTATTAGCGATGCAAGTATCAGGTTAAGACCAAATACACCTACCCTGATTCGGTTTCCCATAGACACATAGTCATACTACCAATGGGATTCTGAGGGGTCTATCCAGAGCGAAGCTGTTTCCGTACCATCGGTAAACACAACCTCCTATCACACTTGCATAAGTATCCAATACTTAAATATATGAGAACTATGTCGTTATGCTCCCACAATGCGCACAAGTGTAATACTAGTCTATTCCGCATTATCGATGTCCAGTCTCGATAATACTACGACTATGGATATTTAATGATTAAACCTTAGTGGATTAATATTGTGTCATATCTTATTAATCCGGTACTAATCATATGGACTTTTATCATTTATGTATCTTGGTAATCCAATTACAAATGATAAAAGAGCAATTTCCTTTGTCACATAGTTAATTTGTACAACAACACCATGTTCTGTACAAATAGTGATGTTATTGGTCATAATTGTCCAACACATATATGGATTAATCTTAATCCTGAGTGTACTGCAAACTTCTGCATGACAAACTATGTCTTTTTATTTACAAAGGTGAGGTTGGTGTAGCAATCCCGACCAATAGCTACGTATTTTAGGGATATGGTTTGGCGTATAGGTGGGGATGTTTAACATAGATATGGAGTTCACTCTTTCTTGTAGGAAGTATATGAGTATATTTCTTAAGGGTTGATTCAGTACTTAAACGGTTAGAATGCTCGAGTCTTTCTGTTACGAATAGAAAAATTAACATTCATAATGGTTATGAATAAATCGTTAGAGAATCAATAATACTTAAGGTAAAAATAATTAGAGGAGTATAGCGTACATTATGACCCGGCTCTAATTACGAGATACTCGTGAAAGGCCAATCCGTATGTAATGACTATATCGATGAATACCGACGTGATTCAACATAAATTATCTATATGCGGCAACGAGAGTCAGCTTCGGGTTCTTAGTGGAATAACCCTAAGTTAAAATTTGGAATATTTAATTAAGAGCTTAATTAATATTCCGGGATTATTGGAGCTCGGAACCGTAGGTCTATTTGGTCCATGTGCTAGCTCGATATACTGTAACAGATTAAATATAATTGGATAGTCCAATTATATACTCACATATGTATAATGTATATTATTAATATGATTAATAATATTATTTTATCAACCTTGAAATTATATGTTAAGTTTAATATATGGTTTTTAATAATTATATGATAATTATTATTTACATGCTATTAAATTATATTATATATAATTTAATAAAAGGTTTATATTTTTCGGATATTCCAAAAATAGGTTTTGGAAACGCTTGGTTTGTTTTTGGTAGTTACACTTTTTAAAAGGTGATAACTCTTTATTTTTTTAACATCCTTTTTAATTATGGAAATTCAAATTTTTATTGTTACAAAACTTTGACAATAATGATAGGGTGGCCGAATTTTTGACTAGGGGAGTGGAACGATTTTTTTTCATTTTGGAAATAAAAAAACCTTAGGTATATAAAGAAAATGTGATTTTCATTTTGCCTCAATCATCTCATTCCAACCCTATCCACCCTTTCTTGTTCTTAGAATTCTCAAAATAGCTGAGAAAGAAAAAGAAGAACAAATAAAACCAAAAGAAAAACTTGTGTGAGAATAGTTTAATCTTTAAAGAGTTTATAGATTATTTTGTGAGTATAGAATACTCTATTCTCTGTTGGTAACGAGATATAGCATGGAAGGCTATTTGGTGTCGAACTAAATTCACCATATTCTCCTTCTAAACACAACCCACGGTAGTGAGCAATTTTCTGTTCACTGCCGCACATTATCTTGAGTAACGGAGCTTGGTTCGAATTCCTTTTGATCCCTAATTTTTTGGGAACATTTAGGGGTGTTTTAGGACTGTGTTGGGGCTGGTTTTAATTGAAAATTCAGATATGAAACACAATGAGAACGCACACATATATGGGCTGATTTGGGTAGTGAGCTGGGTGTGTTTCGGGTCCAAAACAGTCTAGATTTACACCGCTGTTGGGGGCTGTTCTGGGGCTGAAATTTTGTTCAAAACAGAAGCAAATTTTCAGTGGGTGAGCTGGTCAGATTCGTCCAGAATAATAATAGGGTAGAAAATTTTTTCTAATCTGATCCCGGGTGCCTAACATGTTTCCGTTGCGCTAGGAAAATGATTCCTACAGAAAGTGGCTTAGGTTAATTTATTTGAGTTTGTTTATTTTATTTTTTTATGTTTATTTTCCTCAAGGATAATTAAAATGTTAAGTTTGTGGGTATGTTATATATATATATATATTTACTGTCATCTATCTTGCATGTGGGTTATCTCAAGTTTTATGAATATTTTGATGTGTTTTGGGTAGGTTTTTTAGGTTTGGGTCATAATAAGACTGAGTCGGACTTATCGAGTGAAAAAATGGCAAAATCATAGCTCAAACATGTCATCTTCTGTAAGCCAGAGTGCGTGTAGCGACACAAGCAAACGTGTCATGTGGACTGTAGTGTATTTTCAAGACAGAACCTGAATTTTTTTACGCGTCACGATGCCGCACAGAATCATCCTGCATCACAACGCAGGACCATAAACGTCGCAACACGGCCTCGATTCATGGTACGCTAACCGGTGCTTACACACACGCGTATAATGCAAGCTCATGTATCGTTCAAGTAGTATAAAAAGTATCGATCCCACAAGCACTTAATACCTAATCTATTAATTTTATGAGGTCAAATGATTACTAGTATCTAACAGGTTGATTGATTGATTTGAAATGGTGAAGATTTTAAATTTAAAAACAAGTAAATAAAATTGCACGAATGTAGGTTTAAGAAAATTCAATATTAAAAACTATCTAGGGTTGTGAATCTTTCTAATACCTTTTAAAAGATGAAGTGGTTATTTCATGTTTGTGTAATAAATCGGTTTACTAACCTGGAACACTAGATTATGCGAAAGCCTCTGTCGATGGTCAGACGCAAATACCCAGTTTAACCAAATTGAACCATATGTCTATGTCAACCAAATTATCTGGATTCATTAAGTTTAAGTTCTAATTATGGCTACCCCCGCCCGACAGGTATATGTCTATCCTGTAAGGAAATCTATTAAAGGGTTATCTATCCTCAAGGAAGATCGTGGGCTATTAAGTCTAAGGCTGAAACCTAAAATTCCTTTGTCAAGTTTATTTTAGATTTACCACATCAATCTTATTGGTGATCAGACAACAAGAAGCATTAAGCTTAAGACTTAATAAGTAAACCTTTAAATTACCCAACTATAAACTAACCCCTTATAAACCGGTGATATTAGAATTCATCACAACCCCAGATAACTAACTTAGCTACGACACATAACTAGGGCTAGTAAAAACTTAAAAGTAAAAGACATAAAGTAAAAATGCTGAAAAGTAATTGCGGTAAAGTAAAAGCTGAAAAGTAAATTACAATAAAATAAAATGCTAAGGTAAAAAGGATAACCTTTTACTATTTACTATTTAGATATCTCCCTTAATATAATATATTAACTTGTGATTATTTTACCAACCGTCCATATAGGCTGTAACCTGATTAAGTCAAATTAAGTCCAACCAGCCATAAAGGCGGAACCAAAATAAACATGCCATATAGGCGGTAAGAAAATTTAATTACCAACCGACCAATCTGGTGGTATCCTTGATTAGTCATGTTTAAACCAGATTAAAATGAATTACCAACCGACCAATATAGCGGTATCCTTTTTAAGTCAATATTTTAAATAGTGAATGTATTATATTTAAGGGAGATTAATCTAAATAACAACAGTAAAAGATTACCTTTCACCCTAGCAGGGGGAAGTTACCTCCTCATGGTGAATAGTAAAAACTGTAAAAAGTAAAAAAAGTAAATTACTATTATTACATAACTTAATTAAAATTAATTACAAAACTAAAATTTAAAAGAAACTAGATAGAAAACTCCTTATTTACATCAGAGAAATTAGAGAGGAAGGTACATCTGAAACTGAAATTTTGAGCTCTATTTATAGGCGTCAGTAGGGGGTCAACGTCGTGACGCACAGCTCGCGTCATGACGCGCGTGAATGTCAACGTGGTAGCTTCTAGTTCGTCACGTGGGATTCTGGATAAGGTGATAAGGTAACACGTGGCAAGGCGGCTGGAAGCTAAATGATTGCGACACGTGGTGGCTCGTGATTGGCTGATTTCAGATTCTTATCTGCCACGTGTCAATTACGGATAAGTGAGTCGATAATTGAGCCGACGTGGTGACACATGGCGATTGTGACTGTCGGCACCATAGAATAATGGCACGTGGCACGCTGTGATTGGATAATGATGACGTGGCAATGACGTGGCACTTTGACTCGGTCAACCGGTGATGTGGATGATGATGTGGCAAACACGTGGAGTGACACGTGGTGATGGCGACTATCGGCACCGTAGGATGATGACACGTGGCACGGCGCACGTTAGCAGATCGGCTGTGATGGTGACACGTGGCACGGCACACGTTAGCAAAGTCAAACTTCTCAGATTCTGACTTGTGGACTCGGCGCACGTTAGTAAGTCTTTGTGCATGTTAGGCGTCGCGACGCCAAAGGCTTGCGCGTCGCAACGCGCCAAATATACCAAAATGTCTTTTTTTAATTTTCACTGTTTTGGTCCCAAATCACCTCCAGAATGTCCTGAAACTTTATTTATCTACAAAATAACACAAAACACAACAAAATATTCACAAAACTCAAGAAACTATACAAAATATTAAGTTAAATGAGTGGGAAATAGTGATATAATTACCACTCATCACACCCCCAAACCTAACATTTTGCTAGTCCTCGAGCAAAACATAGAATAAAATAACATAAACATCTTTAAAATAAAATTTAACTATGCCACTTTCGTAGGGATCACGGTTGCATTTAGCGTATGCAACAAGCCTTTAAACCTCTATGTGTCCCTAGTGGACGAGTTGTAGTCTCGTGAGGGTTTACAGTAATGATACCCATAAACATTTTACAAAAGGAAAAAGGTAGTGAAACTAATGCACACAAAGCAAAAAGACAAGTGAAAAGAGAATAAATAAGTTAGTGACTAATCAGATGAAACTTCTACTCCAAGTTACTAGTTGTTTTCTCTTTCTAAATTACTGAATAAGTAAATTCTCCGGTTATATTTACCATTTTCCATATGCACAGCCGATAAAGTATTAATCAATTCATTTTTACCCACAACAGTCACAAGTGTAGTCGATAAGAGAGTATATTTTTTTGTCCTAAAGTTTTATCAGAATTCACAACTTTTTGTAGCAATGGAATAATTTTTTGATTTTTTCTTTGATTTTTGATTTTTTTTTTATTTATATACAATATCTTCCATCTATGTAGCGAGTGTTGGGTCGGTGGCTCCCAAACTAGTTGGCTTTAGGGCACCAGGTGATAAGACACCATACGGACTTAATTACTCACTTCAGATATATATATATATATTTACAGCATCTTTGATCCATGTAGCGAGCTTTAGGCCAGTGACTCCCAAACCAGTTGGCTTTAGGGCACTAGGTGTTAAAACACCCTTACAGACGTAATAACTCAGATCTCAGACGTTTTTTTTTTTTTACTCCATTGCTTTTTGAGATGCTTCCTCCAATTAAACTAGAGCACTGAATATTACAAACTTTTCAATTTTTAGCTCATGTCCGTATGTTACTATGCATATTGATAATACCTGCTCACTGAGCATATGAAGATCCATTTTAGTCAGTATTATGGAGAATTCAGAAATTAAATAATTTAAAATGAAATAAAAAAAATTAACTTGTTCCGAAATAGTTTTGAGATACGTCTCAGGAGTGGAAACTCCTTACTCAGCTATCTCTTACCAATTTCACCTTTTTAGTCAAACTAAAAACAAAACATAAAATATTTTTGAAAATTTTTCAATTTTTTTTTGTATTTTTCGAAAAAAATTGGAATTAAAATAAAAAAACACACAAACTAAAAACAAGGTACTGATCAACTAATTCCCTCCCCCAAACATAAATGAGACATTGCACCCAATGTCTTAAACAGTAGAAGAAGAGTTTAGAAGATAATACCTGGTTAACTGAAATTTTACAGGAAATTAAAGGTTAAGATCGAGATTAATCCGACGCCTCTTACCACGATCGTCCTCGGACCAATTTATCTTTGAAAGGATAGGGTCAATTTGTGGTTCATAAGCTAAGATTTGGTAAATTAGATCCGGAGCAGTTCTGGCAGTGAATAGGAGTTCTTTTAAAGGTTTTGACACGAACCATTTCTCTCTCCAGGCATCATCAAGAAACACACAAAGAAAATCATAAAATCCTCAACGTTAAACATCCCAATTGGTTCTGGTGTATGTTCAGGTTTTCCCAAGATAGCACTATAAAAATTTCCTCCAATGTGCCCAAGCCACCAGGCAAAGCTATAAAAGCATCAGCACAGTTAATCATTTCTACCAGTCGTTCAGACATACCTGACACGATCAGTTCATCTTCGTTTGATGGTCCATAAGTTTGCCTCCGCCAATGTTTTTGAATGATTCCCAAACGTGACTGCCTCCTTCCTGTACAGCCTTTGAAACGATCCTCATAAGTCCAAGATTGCCTCGCCATATACTAAGTGCATATCCTTGCAGCTAAGACTCGACCCAATTCATGTGCTGCTTCTACGTATTGTGGCTTAACACCAACACTAGTACCGCAAAACACACAGATGTTTTCAACTCGTCTTCTTGAAGTGGCTTCCATGTTTTACTCTGGATGTCTTTAAAAGTGCAATGATGAGTTGAATTTATAACACCTGAAAAAGGGTGAGTAAAATAATAGCACTAGTACCTGCCAAATGACAATTATTAGTTAAACAGTAAAATAAATCGTGAGAGTCAAAAAGGTCTGGATCCTGTCGGAGAAAATAAAAGAAAACAACAAAACAATTACAATTATTAGGAAAATACAAAGAGATATAATATGTACAAGAAATGTAGTGGCTTGATTGACGTTTATGCGTCAGGGACAAGCTTCCCATCCAATTTTCTTATAAATTGGCAAACAGGGTCTTTTTGAGTCAGATTCCCAAGACTTAAATGTTGTCTTTCTTTTTGAAATTGTGTATGTAATTTGCGAATGGCTATGTGAACATATCTACTTGGATGCGTCTCAAGAGTCGAAGATAATATCATCTAAAGAATCTTTACTCAAGCCATCCTAATGAATTTATCTTATCTTATCTTCGGGTTATCAGACACCATTCCTAAAGAACGACAACGAGTATCACAAAACATACGAGCACATTTATAACAAACACACATTCTTTTGGCTCTTCTCTTTTTAGGATAGGTGCTCATTCCTAAACCAAACAGATGTGAAATAAAAGAGTTAGAAGACTCACCTGCCAATCGGACCATTGCTTCAATAATCCAACGAATGTCAGTAGGAATACCTTTGATCATTAGTAACTCTCATCCCATTCCAAGCGAGCTTTGTAGACTTTCATCAGAGATTTTTTAGGGAGATAAGGAAATTGCTGCTGCGAAGATTTGCGAGAGCTTCTTCCATCGTGAAATGACTTTACCTGCAAAAATTAAACAAACAAAAAATAAAACACACCAGATCATAATATATACACAAATTACATGGGTTGCCTCCCTGTGAGCGCTAAGTTTAAAGTCGTTAGCGAGACGTGACTTCTCGAACGTTAGGCTGGATCTGAAAGTGTGACACTTTCTTTTTGTCGCTCAAATGATTCTCCCCAGTAGTGCTTGACACGCTTGTTTTTAACCTTGAATGTTTTGTTGGAGTCAGGATCACGTATCTCAACGGCTCTATCTGGTAAAACCTTGGTGATCACAAATGGACCTGACCACCGTGATTTTGGCTTCCATGGGAAGAATTTCACCCTTGATTTGTTTAACAGTACCTTCTACCCTGGTTCCAGTTGTATGCGTACTAACTTCTCATCATGTCTTTTCCTTGCCTTTTCTTTGTACAATTTGGCATTCTCAAAAGGCAGATTGTGAAATTCCTCCAATTCGTTGAGCTGGTGGAACTTTTTCTCTTCTGTTGCTTGTAGTGCAAGAATTGCTTTTTTCAGTGCAAAAGACGTTTTATCGTCAGGCTCCACAGGCAATTGATATCTTTTAAGTTTGTCAATAGAACTTTGCATTGCATTGGAGTCTCGAATGGTACTGTGTATCACATCAAGTCTGAAACATTCCTCATTTTTCATCATCTGGGAAATTCATGGCCTTGAAAACATTGAATGTTATTTCTTGGTCATGTACCCTCATGGTAATTCTTCTTTTTGTACATCAATAATGGTTCGACCTGTAGCCAAGAATGGTCTCTCGAGGATAATTGGCATGTCTGCGTCTTCCTCCATATCAAGGACAATAAAATCTACTGGGAAAATGAATTTGTCAACCTTGACCAGCACATCCTCAACTACGCCTCTTGGAAAAACGAGCATTCTATCAGCAATTTGTAGAGAGACTTGAAGTGGGCATTGTTCTCCAATCTGCAGTTTCCTGAAAATAGAAAAAGGCATCAAGTTAACACTCACACCTAAATCACATAAAGCCCTACCAAAGTATGTTCTCCTATGATGCAAGGAATAGTGAAAATGCCAGGATCTTTCAACTTCGGGGGAAGTTTCCTCTGAATGATGGCGCTGCATTCTTATGTCAATGCTACTGTCTCGTAATCTCCCCAATCTCCATTTTCGTGAAAGAATGTCTTTCATGAATTTACATAGCTGGGCATTTGTTCCAAGGTTTCTGCAAATAGAATGTTGATGTGAAGCTTTTTGAACACCTCCAGGAATCGAGCAAACTGCTTGTCCAGTTTTTTTTTTCTGAAGACGTTGAGGAAAAGATGGAGGTGAAGTGATTTGTTCTTTTTCCTTTGCTTCTTTTTCCTCTATCTGTTGCTTTGTTTCTTTTGGAACTTCCTCAGTAGTTGTTTTGGCTCCAACATCTTTTGTTGATTTCTGTACCACTTTTTAACATGATGGCATGACAGTGCTCCTTCCCTATGTTCCTTGGATTTGGTTCTGTGTTGCTGGGAAGATTCCCTGGCGGTTTGTAACTCTGAGCATTGGCCAGTTGTCCAATTTGATTCTCAAGTGCTTTGATGGAAGCTGATGGGCTCTGAAAGATAGCATCATATGTTGCTGTTACTTTTTGAACATCTCTGCAATCCATTCTTCATTTCTGGTTCTTTTCATATTTCTGGCCTTTGTTCTGTTGTTGAAATCCTGGGGGTGGATAGTTCTGCTGTTGGAATCCAGATGGTGGATTGTTCTTTTGTCTGAATTGTTGCTCCATGAAAAATTATGATGATTCCTCCACCCTGGGTTGTAGGTGTTGGAATATGGATTGTTCCCCTGTCTGTTGAAATTGTGACATAATTCACCGTCTCTTCAAGTTAGTTTGGTTATGGTGCTCCTCTATATGGTGAACTTGTGGATCCAGTGCTGAGAGTCTCCATGAATTTTCACATCTGATCCAGCTTGGCGTTGACTGCTGTATGGCTCCACTTTCATAAATTCCTGCAATTCTTTGGATCATGCTCCTTTCGTTGGCCAAAGGAATTATTGTTGGCCATTTCTTCGATTAGGTCTCATGCTTGATCTTCTCCTTTTGCATTTAAAGCTCCTCTAGCGGCAGCATCGATTGTGGTTCTCATCAGTCCAGAAAGACCATTCTAGAATGTTTGGACTTGAAGCCATTTGGGAATCTCATGGTGAGGACATTTCCAAGCAAATCTTTGTACCTTTCCCAAGCTTCGTAGAGAGTTTCCGAGTTGTGTAAAAAGGATGTGATTTCATTCCGACCTTTCCAGTTCTGGCTGGTGGAAAGTACTTTGCAAGAAATTTGGTTGCTAAAGTGTTCCAAGTTGTGATGGAACCTGCTGGTAGTGAATGTAGCCAAGCTTTAGCTGTCCTTCAAGGAGTATGGGAAAATACGCAGTCTCATTGCTTCTTCAGCTTCTCGGTTGTAATTGAAAGTGCCGCAAACTTCCAAAAAGTTGCTGATGTGGGCATTAGGATCTTCAGTTGCATTCCCCCCAAAATGAA